>CM059187.1:56330062-56490062 GCA_030323885.1 Branchipolynoe longqiensis | reverse complement strand
GTGCCTTAAACTTGTCGAAGGGAGAAGGTTTCTTGAGCGTCTCTGCCTCCAAATACTTTTCTTCACTCTCAAATCCTGCTCTTAACAACTTCAACTGGTCATTCATGTTGACCGCACTCACTGAATCACTGTCGTCTTCTTCATAATATGCGTACTCGTCATCGTCTCCCGTGTCGTACAACGCGTCATACTCCAAATCTCCGCCCGGCCCGTCACCGTGACCCAGATATGACGTGTCCGTTGTCAAGGCCTCCATTTGCAATTCTCTAGCCTGTTCCCTTTCCAATCTCTTTTGTTCCGCTTCTTTTGCTTCTTTCTTCATCTCCATTAAGTCTGCGAACATTTTCTTAAACTCTGACATGTCAGCCACATTATCAGCACTAGTACTAGTCATCGGAGAACTATGTTCAGTGTTTTTGAGCCGTTGCTTAGCCTTTGCCTCCATTGGCGCCTATTTCTTTTGTTTCATTTTGTTCGTACGCGGACATTCCACAGATTCGGATTCCGACCCACTCAAACTGTGAACCACAGACTTCATGTTAGTTATATCTTCAGTAGACATCATACGGGCCATAACAAGATTCCGTATAATATAATCTTGCCTTGCTCCGTAAATAAAATCTTCTTTTAATCTTCCCTTTAGCGACCACACCGTTTACTAGTCACGTAAATGCGTTACGCGCGTTCGTTCCGGCCGAGAGGTGATTTGCATTTTCTCGCAGTCAATTCCTGCAACGACAAGCGTTAGAAACATAAGGATAGGCACACTTAATCCCTTGCTTCATACACATCACTTTATCACAATTTCACTTACAAAAAAACCCCTGGTTTGTCCCAAACTTACCTTAACTCACGGTCCTCCTCCAACTCGTACTGCGCCCACCGCTGCCGAGTTGCGTACTGACGCTACTTCCGGCATGCGCGGGATTGTCCTCTCCCCGGATACTTAACTTCCGGTATCCGGAAGATGAAGTAAGAATTCATATCTTCTGTTGAAAATTGTAATTGTGTGTGCCTTTATAGTCTCTTTGTTTGTTCCACCAAGAACAGTTTTGATAACATGTGACTCGTGATCAATAGATGAAGCACCCTCAGCTTTTAGAACAAATTTAGAGCACTAAGATAATTAGTGATAGAAGAATATTTCAGAAATGTTGATAACCAGGTTATATATAATGCCACCTGGGTAGAGGTGCACGGTGTAGGCAGAAGAAGGCCTGCAAATTCCTCAATCAATCGCATGTAGGTGCACACCTGCATGCTATGTGTCAGGTTGGAATTTGGCAAGTAGTAATGATCCTGCAAGACCTTCATGTTCTGGCGCAAGCCTAGAAATGAATAAATTAACTGTCATATGTAATGAAAGAAAAATTAATAACATGGCAATAATGTTGCTAACCAAAGAGATAATGGCAGCAGACTATATTGGCTACATCAGCCGAATTAAGGCGGATTTTGGTTCTTTGATCAGGCCAACCTGCTCAAAGAGTCGCGTATCACTTCGGACATATACTGACGATATCTCAAAATTCTAATCGCAGGATAAACAGAATAGTTCCTTAACCCATCTCATAATTAATTAATTTTTGGATTTTTCAGAAATTAGGGCAGACTGGACTGCTGTACTGTCTGTCATAAATATTATTGAGTCAGCGCACCAGGAGGACTGCCATCTGTGTGAGGCGCCCATCACAGCCCACATTTCCCTAATGTTAATATGCGCATCTGTGCATGCATCATCAGACGGTGAGTAATGATTACCAATTCTTTCTGAAAGTCTAGCCATGGCCTGCGTATTGAAGGCCCCAGCACACTAGTCATTCAAAGGTTTAGCCAAAACCATAGTTAGACGCAACTGTATAGACTGAGAATATTGGCACATGTTTGCATAGAATTTTTGCATAACCGTTGAAACGGTCTATAAACAATAGCAAACCCTGGATTTCTTGTCTAAATACGTCAGTTAATCACAGGCGGTACTATGGGCGTTTTAACATGCCTATGCTCTCATAAATCCTGCTACAGAACGAACGGCTGCCGTGGACGACCGTAGGGCAACGCGCCAGCCGACCAGCGATGCATTCCAGTTGGCTGGGGTGATATTCTACACTGAATCCATGTACCATATAAATAATAAATCAGAGGGCTTAACTCTCTCTCTTCTTTCACACTTTATACTGTTCCTTTCTCTTTGTCTGTATTGATTTCACTATAGCCTGCCTACACAACCACAGATTCAAGCCGTAGACTTTGCATACTGGTGACCACAACAGGTGGTAAATCTATTAGTTGGAGGAAGGATTCAACTTCACTTTATGGAGACTTAGTCTTTATACGACGTTGAAGACGGCCAAATGCCGTCCTTGTTATATGTGTAGCATGGCCTTTTCCCTTCCTTAGTGAAGCCATTTTCACCGTCGATAGAATTTACGCTGGTGTCCTTATGGGTGCGTATATTTTCAAATGCGTAATGATATAAGGCATACTCAGCCGTCCCAGCAGCGAATGCGGCAAAGCCGTCTTTCAACATATCCTTACACACTGAAGTGTCATAACCCACATGTGATGAATAAAGAAACCCATCGGCCCTCACCTTACTGGATATGTATGCAATATGTTGCCTCCACTAGTTTGTGTGGGTTCAACTTGGAAATGTTCTTTTTGTCTTGCATATGACATTTTAAAGACCACTTACTTTTTAATTTGCATTCGCCACTTGGTGTTCGTTCGGTAGAGGTAGAGGAAGACAAACACATGCGGTGACGACGATGGGGCGTGGTCTTGGAAACGCTCCTTGCGCGTTCTGGTTTCTCGGTCAATTCGAGAGAGCAGACTTCTTCCTCCAGACGTATGGTGTGCGAAGTCATGCTTGCCAGATGCTTGCGCCATTCCAGGACATGTAGTCTTTCCTCCAGCCTGCATTCCTCATCACTGAACGCACCCCAGTCCAATGCACTAGCTGTCGGCGGACTAAGTTTCTCGACCGACACGCACTCCACCTTTACCGAATTGTCTTTTTCGCCATAGCTGTCTTGCCAAACATAGAATGCCTTAGTTGTGTTCCCTTGCTTCTCTTGCACTTAGCATTGATGGGAGGTTGGTTCACAGAACCACATGGGCCACAATATGGGTCCGGCATGTGGCATAGAATGTGCCATGATGAGCAAGGTGGAGGCGTGATGGCCGAGGAGAAAGCAGAGAAGGTAGGTGGTCCGGGCAGCGTCTGAGGTAGAAGTGGGCCCTGGTCAGGGCTGGAAGCCTGAAGAAAGGAAGGCGCTGAGGTGCCACCTGATGGATTCGAACCCAACCAATAATATCTTATTCAACGTAATACCTATTAACACCAGGGGAGGTCTCTGTGCTCGATCTACGCCAGCATATCCAGGATATACGCGTGTATATAATCGGTGCAGATGCTTGTTTTCCATATATGTTAATCCCATCTATAAGTGGATCCATTTGCTTATGTGCCTATGAGCTATGTATATATAGATCTATATGCTATGTACTTTTTATTACACATGTTCTTAGCTATTTTGGGATTTACTGTATTCCTATATGTTAGTGAGATCAAGGGACGCTGGCCAGAAAGGGAGCCGGTACATCAAACTGACACCTGGGCAATACAGGGTAGCAGGGATTTGTTCAGCAGCTAATTAAAATTTAGTAATGGATGGGGATTGGGAGGTGGAGAGGTTTCCATTATGCCACCCCACCCCCCATCACAAACCGCATGGTTGTTGCAGCGACCCACCATCTTAGCCCATAATACTGAACTTATTATGGCTAACCAACTAAAATAGCCTCCTTCATAATCTACATAAATACCCGATGATCTAGCTGTTTACAATATAATGTAAATTGCCAGAAGACCAGTACCACACTGCTGACAAAAATGTATGTTCTGATGAAGAAACTGTTTTACTAACAAAAAAAACTAATAAATACGACCTGTGTATAATCACTTGTAGTGTTTGGTCTCTGTCTTATTCAGTGCTGGGTAATATTCATTTCTAAAGCGATTCTGCTTTGACCGACCTCGAAGTGTACAAGGAACATATACTGCGGCAGCTTTATTCAATGCCCTGCTTCTGTGAATGTTCCTCCCGAGTCGGGGCCTAAATCAGAATGCCCCCGTCTAGGCTTGGTTCGGGCCCGTCTGGGACCCTCATTCTTCTCGCCGGTACATTCGCATACAGCCAGTGCGCCGTGGGTGGGCGTGTGGCGGGCGGCGTGTAGCGGGCGGCGGACGGCGGACGGCGGGAGGCGGGCGGGCACCATTCTATAGTGAGCATTCATTGATCTGTCTGTCGCTCAGCTTCGGATAGGATGCCCGGACGCTACATCCACTTACTCAGCCCTCCCCCCTCACACATATATACGGGCGCCAATCTCCCTCTCCACTCACATATACCCGGGTACCGCCCTCTCCCACCCCTCACATGTATCCAGTCGCCGCCCTCCCTCCCCCTCAGACATACGTGGATGCCACCCTCCCCCTCACACATACCCGTGTGCCGCTCTCCCTCCCCCTCACACATACCCAAATGCCACCCTCCCTCCCCCGTCACACGTCTCCAGTCGCCGCCCTCCCTCCCCCTCACACAAACACGGATGCCACGCTCCCTCCCCCCTCACATGTATCCAGTTGCCACCCTCCCTCCCCCTCACACATACGCGGGTGCCACCCTCCCTCCCCCTCACACATACCCTGGTGCCACCCTCCCTCCCCGTCACACATACGTGGATGCCACCCTCCCCCTCACACATACACGGATGCCACCCTCCCTCCCCCCTCACAATACCCTGGTGCCACCCTCCCTCCCCGTCACACATACGCGGATGCCACCCTCCCTCCCACCTCACACATACATCGATGCCACACTCCCTTCCCCCTCATACATACCTTGGTGCCACCCTACTTCCCCGTCACACATATGCGGATGCCACCCTCCCTCCCCCATGACACATACCCTGGTGCCGTCCTCCCTTTCCCCTCACACATACCGATGCGCGCCATTCCTCAATCGTACACCCTGACTAAGACTGACTTGCCCTATTCCGGTCACACGTGATTGCGTGAGACCTAATACGGCCCTATTGAGCGCGCGTTGGGCATGTTAACCATCGATATGTCGGTCGTTACCAGCCAACAGGGATGCCACCAGGGGGTGGGGGGGGGAGGGGAGTGCGCGGGCAGCGAGCAGGACGGGCCGACTAAAAAAAGAAACCCTCAGTTGCCTAGGAAACCATCGGCGGCCGATTTTCCTCATTTGGCGGCCGAAACCACAAATGATCACTGATTCGACGCCCGTTGTTTGGCACCTATTTTCGGGGGGATTGTACGGGCGCTCCATGCTGGGTGACCTGGGGGTGCGGAGGAGGGCTTTGGCCGCGTCTGGTGGCTTATTGACGGCGTGGTAGGGGGGGGGGGGGCGACGTGGGGGGGGGGGGGGGCGGAAGGGAGGTCGGACATGGGGTGCGTAGTGAAGAGACCGGAAAGGGGTGTGGGGGAAGGGTAGGAGGAGAGGGCGTGAGGTGGGGAGGTGGGTGGCGCGGGACGCAGCGTTGGGAGACCGGAAGGGAAGATTGGGGCAGGCAGGGGGGGGGGGTCGAGCGGGAGGGTGTGGGAAAGTGAAATTGGGGGGGGGGGGGCACAGTTTGTGGAGGTATGTGTAGGAGGAGCGGTGTGAGGCGGGGAAGGGTGATTGGGGAGGGGGCAGAGGATGGGTAGGTGGGATGGGGAGGTGGGGGGCGAGAGGGGGGATGGGTCGCGGGAGGAATGGTGGAGTTGAGGTTGTTGGCATGGGTGGGTGATTGTTGCGGTGCCGGTGAGGGAGAAGACGGGGCCGGGCGGTGCTGATAATGGAAGGGTACGGCATGAACACGCTGGCAACCGGTGCGGCCCGCGGGTCGGGGTCGGCGTCGGAAGTGCCATTATGATCGACGACCCGGCGTCCAGTTGCGCTGGAAGTAATACAAGGCGTCGGCCCCGGTCGGTCGGTCGGCGGTGGTCAGCGATGCGGCGCGCCGGCGAGCAGCGGCCGACCGCGGTGGTTGCCGGGCGGTCGACCACGGCCCGGTCAGGCCGGCGTCGACCGGCGGTCAGCCACCGGGCAGTCGATGCCAAACCCGACCTGGGATGCGGTCACCTAATGGGGCGCGGCTGGACAGCAAATCTGATAAGCGACTTGCTGGAGGAGCGGTGAGGAGGACGGGAAGGGGCGGCGGAGAGGGGCCAGACGGAGGTCCGTGGGATGAGCGTTAGGGGAGTGCGCTGGGGGCTGAAGGGTAGGGCTTGGGGGTTTGGGGCTGGGGCCTGGGGACTGGGGGCTGGGGGGTGGGGCTGGGGGCTGGAGGGTGGGGGCTTGGGTCTGGTGTCTTGGTCTGGGGTCTGGTGTCTTGGTCTGGGGGCTGAACGATGGGGGCTGGGGGATGGGGTATGGGGCCTGGGGCTGGAGAATGGGGGCTGGGGGCTGGGGGCTGGAGGGGACTGTTTGTGTTTGGCGTGGGGGTGGCGGGGGGGGAGGAGGTCCGTCCGCCAAGTCCCAGGTTGTCGATAAGGAGGTAAGGAGGTATTTCGGGCGGTTGTAGGCCGGGCCGGGTATCCGACAATGGATGTTGGGTGGAGGGGTGGCGGGTTGGGGATGGAGGGGTCCAATATCAGAGTGGTGAGTCAATACATGGCATGCCCGACACGGGCGGCATATGCGACACATTAACAGGTACCTCCATCCTGAGTGAGACACTTTCAAACTGTAGTAAAAGGATGATGACAATCGATTACAATGGTGTTCTAGAGATGCACATCTGACTGTGGGTGAATGGATATCAACTTGAAAGAAAACAATTCTAAATCCACGTGCATTAAATTCATAACCTTATCTTGATATACATGACATCAAGCATCCCTATTCGGGAGTATATCCCTACAACTCTTATTGCTAAAGCACACAATCATAGGACGCCATCACTGGCTGCATGTGACCTCACTTTCGAATGACATGAAGATCAGTGCTGAGAGATGTGCGATTGCATTAAATTCCTCATGAACCACTGCAAGCGTAAAGACACTTAACAACACAGTTGTAATTACTAGCAAGCTTTTCCCACACCGTCCAAGGAGATCTACAATTGCTATAATTGTCACCAGAAATGTGTTGAATCATTCTTTCTCTGCAGCATTATTCGGAAATATACGAAAACATAATGGGATAACACTTTCACTTTGTCCTCCAGGTGCATAGCTGTAAATCACAGGATTTCTAGTTCTTTGCTAGGACAAATTGGGTAATCAGCCTCGTTTTCAAATCAAGATGGCGCAAGTGTAGGATCAGCCAATTCCTGTCTGCTGTTGGTTCCCCGATCTCCTGAGATTGTTTCCTTTATTTATGTTGGTTGTTCCTCTATCGTCTTATAATCCGTGATATCCTCATCTGGTCTGTCTTAATCTTGCCATTCAGCGAACACTTCCACCAAATAAAGTCATCCAAGCCCCGTTAATGTTGCGACAACAGGCTCTGCTCACCGTTAGGTTGGCTGGTTGGTCGTTGGAGGAGGTTTCCCTCCTAGCAACATCGACGGTCATATCAGGAGGGGTCCCGACTTGTGACAGTGCACCCTCATGGTGACTTTATAGTGTTGCCCCATTGGGAGGCCAGGCTGCTGACACCATGTCCCACTCAGACACATTATCCTGACCCTGAGCCCGCCAGTCATTGCCTTATCCTAATAATGCTACCAGCCTAGGAAGTGACAAGTATCAATGTTGTAACTTTAATGTAAGTCATTGGTTTGACTCCACCGGTAACCGAACACCTGACCTGCCACATGAGAAGCCTGCACTCTATCAATTAGGGCACCGCTTCCGGTTTCCCTATCAGGAACCATGGTAAGGAACCAGGTCCGCTATGGTTCCAGAGAACCACCATGCAATGTCACGTTTAAAATCTAATACGCTATATATTCTTAGCTGTTAATTATTTTTAACATTTTCTATTAAGGTTATTACTATGCACAGCTTGCGAGATTAGTGTGAACAACAATTTTATTTTAATATCTGCAAGGATCCTTGCAATATGCACATATATGTTAGCAGAGCCTTGAACCGTATTCAATGTTATCTTTCTTAGTTCCTACTAATAAGGTTATCGAGACATGTATATACACCGGATATGTAGTTATATTAGCAGATCCACTTGCAGTAGATATATATATATATATATTTATATACATATACATATATATATATATAATAGTTATCTACATAAATAAGGAACACGGAGAACATGATAGTTGGTAGAAAGGATCAATTATCTCACTCGAGGAAATTCAGCTCTACAATGAGTGAAAGCAACGGCCGCTGAGGTGTGGGCGAGCAGGTGGCGCCACGTGCTCGGGCCATGAGGCACTAGTAGATGACCTAATGAGTACGTGACCAGTCGATGACTTAGTACCTGGGGAGTAGATTAATCTTCTGGCTTATTATACTCGTATAATGGCTTATACAGCATATATATATATATATATATATATATATATATATATATACAGATTGTGTTATTTAAAGGCATTGTCGGCACTCAGATGCCGAGGTAGACAGAGTTGCCCATTAACAATGAGATGGATGGCCTCTATTTAGCGGACTGACCATCAGGCCTTGCATCAATTGAGACAGATAATGGCAGGCTTAGGTGATTCAACGAGTTGTTGTCTTTGTCCAGCACCCTAACTCTACTACGTTGAGCTTTATACCCAATATCTGACAGGCCTGTGTTGTTTGGATTTTAACCATTTAATTTAAATCTATTGATTTGTTCCTAGATGTCACAAATTAATGGAATTACAATTGCTATAGATATATCTAGCGCCTATTTTCACATTGGACTGGTCAATTAAATGACAATTAATGTCCGGCTTAAGTCATGATACTGAAATATGGAGACAAAGTAAGTGGGATTACCGTTTTGTACATGGTGTGTTTGTAACGGGCTAGTTAGTATCAGAATTCAAGCCAATTCGTGAAATGATTAGCGTAAGATAGTCAAATGATTAATCCAACGATTAGAGAAATTAGTATTGAAATTATCAAGGAAGTTAAATACACATTATTAAATCCAATGGTTGAATCAATCACGAGTGGAATTCTCGGAAACATGGTGTCTGACATGATACTAAATTGCTTACTCCAGTGATCGGCATAATGAGTTGTATGATATTGTCGTGGGGGGTGATGAAAATGGGAAATATTGCGCCTAGAGCGGGACTCGAACCCACATCTCTTTGCATTCCGGACCAGTGTGCTAACCATTAGACCACCGAGGCTCCCTGATATCACCATACTACCCACGCCTACCTGTCTATGTGGTTACTTGCCTGAGAGGTCAGTGCAGACTACTACACTCGTCCCCCTGGAATTGTAAGTGTTTTAATGCTCACAATTACATATATACAGGCAATGCACTAACACATACATACAGGGTAAGTTCAACAACTATGCAGCAGGTAGCTTGTACATGATCCTGGTCACGGCAAGCAGTGTCTTGGGGGGGTCATGCAAATGGGAAATATTGCGCCTAGAGTGGGACTCGAACCCACATCTCTTTGCATTCCGGGCCAGTGTGCTAACCATTACACCCCCTAGGCTCCCTGATATCACCATACTACCCACGCCTACCTGTCTATGTGGTTACTTGCCTGAGAGGTCAGTGCAGACTACTACAATATTTAATCAAATGATTGGTGAAGTACCTAGCAAAATGCGTTGTAAAAGTATTAATACATTTAATGGGATTCAGATATCTTTTCACTAGAACCGAAATCTTGGATCCTAGGCATGGCCGACTTTTATTCATTTGATGAAAGTTTGTCTGCGGCGCCGAAACACTAGTCCTTTAGCGATTGCTTATAAGTTATTCATAACTGTTTAAAGATAAACCCAAACGCATCAGTACAAAAACAACGAAATTGTTAACATAACCATTTGTCACACATATTTGATGAGTTAGCATTATGGGGATCATTAGTCCTCACAAATTACTTTACAGGTATATGTCTAGAAAGCTTATGCAGAGGCGGTGGCACAGCTATTCACACAATTATACAAGTTCAAAGCAGTTTCTTTGGTCATAATCTGAAGTTGGTGCAAAACATATCAGTCATTTCTACATGTACTTGGAAATATAACGTTTATTTCACATGTACACTAGCCACTTTTACGAAGTACTGTGACGCAGAGCTCTATTTTCAAAACCAATGCATTAACCGAGATTTGCTTCCACAAGTGATCTAGATTACAGGTACAGTCATGGAACAAGCACTGCATTTTTCTGTTCTTTTGCTGTGCTCAAAAGTGGATAAACAAGCTCGATGTCCATCAATTCGGTGCTTTGATTTCATGTTCACTTCAAATATATCAAAGTGTAACCTTTTAAAATGGAAGCTACTCGAAAGAAAAGTAAAGAAGAATAGAATGATACATTTAGAATATATAGCGGGAGCTAAAATCTATAAACTTAAAGCCCCAGTCACACTTTAGTTTGTGACCACTTTGAGACCACCTCAGACCAAAGAACCCACAGTTGTAATATATGCATAAAGGCATCCAGGCACGTGTGGAGAACAAAGGAATATGCTAATGAGATGATGTCATGACAAAGGGTGATGGCAGTTCAGGACACTGGACGGTGAATAAAGCATTCAGTATCCAGAAGTCCAAGTGTTCAGATGTTGTACTTTTACATGGAGTCAGATAAGGAAGAATGCCACCCGCTAATACACTGTCAGGTCTCAGGCCGCCTTGACAGTTCATCCTCTGCAACAACGCAAGATCGAACTGGAAAACATGGATCAGAGCAAATGATATATATGCCACTGCTGCAGGTGTCATAACGAAGGCAGAACGAGTGCAATGCCGCATCTTTCTGCATGTCGCCGGCGCGGAAGCGCAAAAGGTCTTTGCCAATATGTCCACCTCGCTCGCTGAACGAGACAAGATCGGACCACTCACTGACACATTTCAGGCATATTGTACAGGAAAAAGCAACTTAATAATAACACGCTACTGGTTTAATTCTCATAACCAGTCTACGGAGAACATGTCCATGTATATTACTGCGTTAAGGGACTGAGTGAAAGACTGCGAGTATGGGCAGGTGGTGGATTCGCTTTTGCGCGACCGGTTAGTGGCTGGCGTGAAGAACATAAATTTAAGGAACAAAATGCTGCAGACAGCTGACCTAACGTTAGAAAAGTGCATAAACATGTGTGAGCTCAGTGAGTTCAGTTCTGATCAGTTGGAGGACAAAAAATCAGACGTTGAAACCAAAGAAGTTTATTTTTTGAATAAATATGTGACTGCAAGTACCGGTGCACCATTGGTCCATCCGTCTGGGCTGCGATCTTGGAAGTCGCCATCTTGGAAGGCTGGCAGTGCCGCTGCAGAGGAGTTCCACCAGGGAGTCTGCCCAGCGAAAGGCAAAGCTTGCATTGCATGGAAGAAGATCGGGGACTTCGGGAAGGTCTGCCGGAGCAGACTGGGCAGAGTCAACGAATTGACTGTCGAAGAGCCCGACTCTCATAATGCTGAGCAAGACCCGGATATGGCGGAATTCAATGTGTTGACGATGGATCTGTTTGTTGGTACCATCGATCACAGCACAGACAAGGAGGAGAAACTCTGGTATGCGACCGTCCGAGTGAACGGTCATCCAGTCAAGTTCAAGCTCGACACTGGGTTGGAGGCGAACGTTCTGCCTCGGATCATCTTCGACAGAGTAGCACCGGGGTGACTGATGAACACCCGCTGTTCGCTGCTGACTTTTTCGGGGCATCGGATCACCCCGGATGGTGAGGCAGCACTTCAAATCGATGACAGATACTTCACGTTCCAAGTGGTGCAGGACTGTCAGCCGATTCTCGGTAAGCAGGCTTGTCTTGTGTTGAACTTGTTGGCGCGGGTTGACAGAGTGCCGATAAACATTTCCACACTGGCTGATGACCACAGTTTGCAAGCCGAACATCTGGTAAGCAAATACAAAGATGTTTTTCAAGGTCTAGGTCTCATAAAATCAAATGCTGTCATTCATGTTGATAAATCTGTACAACCTGGTAAGGTTCACGGCATTATTAGGATATGGGAAGGACTGGTTGGCGCGATATCAGGGTAATGTTACTGAGTGGGATATCAGGTCATGCTGACGGCAGCCTGATTTCCTAGTGGGGCATCACTATAACATTGCCATTTGTGTGCACTGTCACATGTCACTACCTGTCCTGATATGATCTTAGATGTTGCCAGAATGTAAAACTCCAGGTACCAACAACCAACCAACTCATTGAATATTCACGCATGTTCATAGTCATATGGCAATAATACTGCCCACTAGGCACCATATTCATGCCGTATCCCAACACGTTCCCCTAGCCGGTTCAGGTCTCGCGTTCCATCCCTGGCCGAGTCAACAAACCAAAGCCTTACCTTAAAAGCCCGGTCACATACATGTTAGTGAACGTAGTTGAACGTAGTTGAGGCTAACATAGTTAAATGTAGTTGAACGTAGTTGAACATAATTGAACGTCGTTGAACGTACCAGCATCCATACTTCTCGCTGATGAAAACGTCATAAGAATTTGTGTGGGACGTGAGTTCCGATTTAAGCTTTGGACATGTTCAAAAGAGCACTATGTTTAAGGCAGATGTAGCCTCTGTGATGATAACATACTCTAGTGTACTCTAGCATACTCTAATGTACTCTAGTGTACTTCTTACTGTAATCTAGCATACTCTAACATACTATAGCAAACCCTAGCATACTTTAACCTGCGCAAAACTTGGCCATTTTGCCATGGTCACATAGCCATTAGTGGACGAAGGTGAACATAGTTGAACGTAGTGGATGGTAATATAGTTCAATGTAGTTCAACTTAGTTCAATGTAGTTCAACGTAGTTGGACACACCGGGATCCATGCTGGAATGTACCGGGATCCGTACCGGAAGGTATATATCCATACTGTAACGTATATATCCATACCGTAAGGTATTATCCATACTGTAACGTATATATCCATACCGTAAGGTATTTATCTGTACTATTTGGTGGGTGCCCTGCCATACCTTAACGTAGTTTAAAGTAGTGATAGCATGTTTCATCCACGTTAATCTATCCTACATTCAACTACGTTCAACTACGTTCACTAACGTGTATGTGAGTGATAGCATGAAGAGAAATTAATTGCCTGACAAAGCGGAGCTTTCCCATTAATTATATGCAGATTTATGGCATGTGCATTCGATGGGGAAGCTCCCATTATGGCATGGTTTGGACACACATTAACGTGTGTTCAAATTGCAACGGCCTGTGTTCCATGTTCCCTGTTATTAGTGAAAAGTTGAAAGCATTTGTTGAGCTGCATAGGCCGTCCCTGATCGACGTCATCCGCCATCTTCCATGTTTGTAACTTATATATTACTATTATTATAGAGTATTATATATATATTCATTATATGTTCCATATATGTTACTTAGTAAAGAATCATTCAAGTAGAAAAGATGGCTTGTGTGTTGAGCACCCGTTGGTTGGAAATCGTAAACCCTGTTTTCCAGCTGCTTTTTGGAGAATTGGTCAGTAGAGGGAATAACTCACAACACGACAAGGGACTACATGAAATGGAATGTATTCAGCGCCCCAGGCCGCAAGTAAGGAGAATGGTTACATGTTCAATAGCAGTAATCAGTTAGAGGTTGGTCACAGGTGCAAGTAGCATAAGGTGTCAAGGTCGGGGTCAGTAAGGTAGGACCATTACCAAAAATCTCTGAAGAACAATGAACGTGAATACAACATAAGGGAAGCTAATCGTTACAGTAAGGCAGTTCATTCAATCATGAGAAATCAATTAGTGAGGACAAGTAGAACAACAATAACAGAAGATCAGGCCCTCTCAACCCTATAAGATCTTGTATTAGTTGCTGTGGGTGGGCGGCCGAGAAAGCTGGTGGTTGTCGTAGGTCTGGCGTCTGGAGTGGTGTGGCTGGGACCATGGAGGCGCGCTCCTTTTATCTGTGGGAGTGGTGAGAACTTGCGAGGCGAGATGTTGTCCCGTGAGGGTTGGGGGGGGGGGGGGTTCTCGCGAGGTCGGAAGGGGGTTTCGGGCATTGTGTCAACTCCAGGTGGCGAATGGGGGGGGGGGGGGAGGGGACCATAACGGTGTTGGTTCTAAGGGTGGGGGTGAGTTTGAATCCATCGAGAACCATTGCCATTGTAGTCCCCCGATCATGTGCGAATTACCCATGTTGACGAACAACATGAAGGGTGTGCATTAGTGCTTTGGGTCAGATGTAATCTGTAGGAAAGGTTCTTGTACTTCCAACGTAACGCACCAATTCAACAGATTCCACATAAAGGACACTTTTAATATGAAAGTAATGTTCAGGCCAATGAGTGAAAACATGTGGGTTTCTGTTGGCAAACATATATATTCATCTGAAGAAATATGTCTAGATACATTCAGGGATGTCTCTACCCATGGTTATTTACTCTATATATAATGCTACTAAAACACAAAGCAACAAGAGGGATGAGTCGATTTAGTCCTCTGGCACTTAATGCAAAAAGGTTGTAGAAGTGATCGAAGCAAAGGGGCACCTGATACCAAAAGGAGCCGCTGGTGGCACCACAGCCCGTCTCAGCTGCGAATATTAAGGGGCATCCGATTGGTTTAATACATATATATATTAATAAATGTGTTAACCATACTCTAAAAACACCAACACGGGGTTCGAACCCCATTTTTATTATCCTCCATTTACACCTTTATATACGTTATTTATTTACAGGAGACAAAATCACACGCTAAGCGAATTAAGTATAGACCCCTTTCAATGTTTATAAACATTGTGTATGCGTGCGCACCTTGGCTGCAGAACAAATGCACACTGCTATTGAGTTTGCCGGTTTGTGCAGTGCAAAACGTCTATTTTATTCAAAATTAATAGAAATGCAGAACCCTAACCTTATAAATTTAAGATAATCTGTTTGTTGAATATGTTTTCCATATGTGTTCCAAGCAGTTTGTTTCTAGGTGGTGTGGTTTTAGAGATATTTCAGTTTTTCTGAATGAAGATTGCTCACGACCATTGACAATGCCTTGAGTTTGAGGATACGTGCATTTCAAAATGTCAATTTTATTCAAAATTAATAGAAACACAGAAACCAAACCATATAAATCTAAGATAATCTCATTGTTGAATATGTTCTCTATATGTGTTCCAAGCGGTTTGTTTCTAGGTGGTGTGGTTTTAGAGATATTTCACTTTTTCTGTATGAAGATTGCTCACTGCCATTGACAATGCATTGAGTTTGCCGATACGTGCAGTTCAAAATGTCAATTTTATTCAAAATTAATAGTAATGCAGAATCCTAACCATATAAATTTAATATAATCCCATCGTTGAATAGGTGTTCAATATGTTTCCAAGCAGTTTGTTTCTAGGTGGTGTGGTTTTAGAGATATTTCACCTTTTCTGTATGAAGATTGCTCACGACCATTGAAAATGCATTGAGTTTTCTGATACGCGCAGTTCAAAATGTCAATTTTATTCAAAATTAATAGAAATGCAGAACCCTAACCATATACTTATAATTTAATTTCCTCATTGAATATGTGGTCTGTATGTGCTCCAAGCGATTTGTTTCTAGGTGGTATTGGCCCTGTCAGACTACGACGTAACAACGTCAACGTAGGGAGAATGTGAAGAACGTTGAACTTCTCAGCGTAGTATGCAAATTTGGGCACAAGTTGAACGTGGATGCAGCGTAGTGGACGAGAGTGTAACATCGTTAAAGCGTAGTGATACCGTCATTCAACGAGAGAGGACAACGTAATGATGCTCACAGAACGTTATGAACGTTATTCCATTGCCAGAACTACATTGCTTTACGTTACCTTACGGTACTTATGTCAGGAAACGGTGGCAAAAGGGTAAACCTACGTTGGACGTCCGTTAGGCGTCCGTTATCCCAGCGTTTTCACTACGTGGACTCCACCTTCCCCCTGGGATTAATGTGGGTCAACGTAGTGCAACGTAATGCAACGTAGTTGAACGTAGTGACTGACATTTTACTAATGTTTGTTTAACATCATTGATGTTCACCGAACGTGTACAGAACATACGGCGAACGTAAACCCTTACGTTCGAGCTACGTCAAAAGTTTTGAACATGTCCAAAACCTTGACGTAACTCGACGTAATGTGATGTAGCTCGACGTCAGTCTAACGTCATTATGACGTCATCATAACATAATCCAATGTAGATCAACGTAATGACGAAAACTCACCACGTTAGGGTCATGTTCGCTCATTACGTCGTAGTGTGACAGGGGTATAAGGTTTTAGAGATATTTAACTTTTTCTGTATTAATGGCCCTGTCACACTACGACGTGACTACGTCAGCGTAGGCAGAACGTGAAAATAATTATATTACGTCGACGTTATGGGCATAATATGCAAATTGTGGACGTGAGCGTAACGTGAAAGTAACGTTGGTGCACGTCGTGACCTTAGCTGTAACGTGACAACGTTAGGGGGGAGGTGTAATTGGCGACGTGACCGGGCATTAGTGTAACGTGAGCGTAACGTCGCCGTAACGGGTGTGACGTGGACGTAACGTGACCGTAACGCCAACGTAACGTGACTGTAACGTGACCGTAACGTGACCGTAACGTGACCGTAACGTGACCGTAACCGTGACCGTAACGTGACCGTAACGTGGCCGTAACGTGACCGTAACGTGACCGTAACATGACCGTAACGTGCAAAAAGCTGCCCACACCTTGCTCCCACCCGGGCCGTCGGTCTGATGTGACATAACGTGACTCTAACGTCATTTACGCTGCTATAACGATCGCGGAACGTCTACCTAACGTCATTGTCACGTCATCCCGACATGACGGCTTCACGTCGAGATACGTCGAAAGTTTTGAACAGGTTCAAAACCTTGACGCGCGCCGACGTAACACGACATAATATGACGTAGCTCGACGTCACTCTAACGTCATTATGACGTCATCATAACGTAACCCAACGTACGGCAACGTAATGATGAAAAATCGTCACGTTAGGCTCACGTTGGCTCGTTACGTCATAGTGTGACAGGGGTATAAGATTGCTCATAGCATTTGAGTTTGCAGTGTGACAGTGTGTCATCCTCCCCCCAAGCAGCGCACGCACTGACCTAAATATCTATGCTGACGTTATATGAAATAGGTCTATGCTATATTGAAGCTACCAAACTGTTCGTTTTGTGTCAAATGTTTGGGGCGTTGTGCTAGGTGAATAGGCTCTTTGGTTTGGGTCACCCAGGACGTGTATTTGTCTGAATTAGTAATTACCACAAGCTCTACTTACTGCAATGTAAGACAGATAATAGGAGGGGTGCCTCCCTTGAATATGGCTGACACTGGCTTCACTAAAGCTGTTTATTCAGCCCTCATTGATCTAGAAGACTGAGTAGTGAGTTTGTCATATATAGAACATGTACGTTTGCCCTACGTCGATAGAGTAGTTTGTTTTGTTGTTGTGATTTTATGTCCTAGCAACACCTAAGGTCATATCAGGATGGGTACCGACTTGTGACAGTACACAGTCATGGCGACTTTATAGTGCTGCCCGAATGGGAAATGAGGCCACCAGTACCATGACCTAATAACCCACATTCTCCTGATACTGAGCCAACTTGCCCTATCCTAATAATGCAGAGTGCCAGGCAAGGAAGCGACAAGTAACCATTTTTAAGTCATCGGTTTGACTCGACCAGGATTCGAAACCACAAACTCATGGGTTCGGATCTCCCGATCTCCTACTCATTCGGCCACCCCGTCTGGTCGCGTCGATATAGTAAGACTACTTTACACCCCAACTAGGGCTACCTTGAACACTGTTACACGCCAATGATTCCTGATGGTCATACTTGCAGTGCACACTAATAAAGTGAAGCTATTTATGACAGACAAAGACATCCATATTGAGTCACATTGCTATCGAGAGGAATGATCACGTGGTCTGTTTGCAGTACGATCATTGGTCGGTGGAGTTGAACACTAGGCCTATGGTGCATGACGCCACCTAGACAGGTGTGTATAGAATGTGAAGTTATATTTGTTTGCATGGTTACAGACACAAGATTGTGCAGCGTAGCTAGTTCTGGGTTTAATCGGGTGTGTGAAGGTGCATATATCACCTAATCAGTCACCTATATTTCCACATGCAGTCAACCAAAGATATCACCATATCATGACCACCGCCCATCGTCACGTACAGTCACCCGTCATATTACAAACATGGAAACACATGAAGCCTGTTTTACGACATGTCGTGAAGTGCGTAATGAATGACATCACGTCTCGAATTACGTGGCTAGGATGCGAAAAGCCGCCCGCTTGGCAGTAGTAGGAACTTTGCGTTTTGTTTGCTTTTCCTTCTTATCTGTCAGCGCGGTGTTTTCGGTGTTGTTCATTCCCACATTCCCACGAACACACCGCCTCCCCACCCTCTGCCGCCCGTCCCCTAAACATGCCCGTCGTCTGGACCTGCCTGGTTGGTTTATTGGGGCGTTCTCCTGCCGAGCCATAACCTCTCCCTCCCACACTCCCTCCTCCACCCCTCCCACCCAACCTCTCGCTCTAACCCCTTCCCCCACAATCCACCTCACGCTCCACCATCCACCCTCATTCTACACATGCAAGTTCCACCCTTCACCTGCACCACACTCTCCACCCTGCACATCTAGACTGCCACCGCTCACCCCCACCTTCACCTCCATCTGTATATC
The DNA here is from genome assembly GCA_030323885.1 of Branchipolynoe longqiensis. Classification (NCBI taxonomy): domain Eukaryota; kingdom Metazoa; phylum Annelida; class Polychaeta; order Phyllodocida; family Polynoidae; genus Branchipolynoe; species Branchipolynoe longqiensis. The sequence goes on along the minus strand of CM059187.1, from coordinate 56,471,233 downwards.
CAGACCCCCCCCCCCCCTCCACCTCCACCTCACGATCCACCATCCACCTTCATTCTACACATGCAAGTTCCACTCTTCACTTGCACCACACTCTCCACCCTCCACCTCCAGACTCCATCCACTCACCTCCACCTGCACCTCCACCTTCACCTCCATCTTTACCTCCAGAATCACCCCCACCCTCCACCTTCACATCCATCTCTACCGCCAAACTAACGTCCACCTCCACCTGCATCTCCATCTTTACCTCCAGACTCACATCCACCCCCATCTCCACCCCCACCTCCACTTTCACCTCCATCTCTACCTCCAGAATCACCTCCACCCCCATCTCGAACCCCACCTACACCTTCACATCAATCTCTACCTCCAGACTCACCTCCACCTTCACCTACATTTCTACCTTCAGACTCACCTCCACCTCCACCTCCACCTCCACCTCAACGTCCACCTTTACCCCATCAAGCACCATTTGCACCGTACCCCTTTATTCCCTCCGTCCACCCAATTAACCACCCTCCACCTCACCACTATCCCGCCCCCCCCACACCTCCCGCATCACCCTACCATCCAGCTTCCACCTCCATTGCCCCACACTCATCCCAGCTTCGTGAAGCCGATGTTGCTGAGCACATGGCAGCCGGTGCTACAGGCGTCTTGGCGTTATGACATCGTTAGACCCACCTCCCTATGATGGATAGTCCGTAGGTAGGCGGAACGGTTTTACCGCCTAACCCAGTGACACATCCACCCATCCTGACATCCCAATACCCCCACACCCACAGAACCCCACCTCTCAACACCCGCACATCTCCACCTCCCGATATCCCCACACCTGCAAATCCCCACATCCCCACATCCCCACATCCCCACATCCCCACATCCTCACCCCCATAGCCCCACATCCCTACCCCATACCCCCCACATCTCCACATCCAGAGATCCCCACACCCGCACATACCCACATCTCCGCATCTCCACATCCCCACCCGCGCACACCCCCACATCCCCATGTCCCCCATCCAGATACGTGCGTCCGAACATCCTCACACCCCCACATCGCCACATCCCAGCACCAAACACCGTCACATACCACCGCACCTAACCGCCTCCTCCGTCCACACTCCACATCCTACCCACCACCCAGCCCACCACCCCTACCCACCACCAACACATACATCCCTCAGCATATTACCCAGCCCACCACCCCTACACACCACCAACACATCCCCTCAGCATGTCACCCATCCCACCACCCCTACCCACCACCAACACATACAATCCTCAACATGTCACCCAGCCCACCACCCATACCCACCACCAACACATACATCCATCAGCATGTCACCCAGCCCACCACCCCTACACACCACCAACACATCCCCTCAGCGTGTCACCCATCCCACCACCCCTACCCACCACCAACACATACATCCCCTCAGCATGTCACCCAACCTCACCACCCGTACCCACCACCAACACATACATCCCTCAGCATCTCACCCCCACCACCCCTACCCACCACCAACACATACATCCCCTCAGCATGTCACCCAACCTCACCACCCGTACCCACCACCAACACATACATCCCTCAGCATCTCACCCCCACCACCCCTACCCACCACCAACACATACATCCCCTCAGCATGTCATCCCCACCACCCCTACAAACGACCAACACATACATCCCTCAGCAGGTCACCCAGCCTACCACCTATACCCAGCACCAACACATACATCCCTTCAGCATGTCACCCAGCCCACCACCCATACCCACCACCTTCACATACATCCCCTCAGCATGTCACCCTTCCTCCACCCCTACCCACCACCAACACATACATCCCTCAGCATGTCACCCAGCCCACACCCCTACCCACCATCAACACATACATCCCCTCAGTGTGTCACCCATCCCACCACACCTACCCACCACCAACTACATACATCCCCTCAGCGTGTCACCCAGCCCCACCACCCCTACCCACTACCAACACGTGAACCCCCTCAGCACCTCACCTCAACGCACCACCCCTAACCAGCACCAACACATACACCCACCTCATCGTCTCACCCCACCCACCACCCCTACGCAGCACCAACCCATACATCCATTTTCCCGTCTTCCTCCCCCCCCCCCACTTCCCACCCTGACATCCCCACCTCACCACCTCACCACCTCCTACTGCCCCTATAGAGCCAGGTCACCGCTTCATTCCCCTCCCCCCATCCCAACCCATCATTATCATCATGCTGTTGGTCGCGATGCAACAAAGACTGCTTTCATTACTTGACTGCCGCTCTCAATTTAGCTCTCTGCTGTGAGAGTGACGTCCATGAGTCAGTCTTAATGTCTCTCAGCTTCAGGTTTCTCTTGATGGTATCATTGAACCAGAGACGAGGGCACCCTCTCTTTGTGTAACCTGAAGACAGTTGAGAATAGAGGAGCTGCTTTGGTAGCCTGTCTGATGACATCCTCATGAGGTGTGCAGTCCACCGGAGATTCTTTTTATTTTTTTTCCCCAAGAAACATTACTTGCACTCCCCTGACCCACCCATCCACATTCACCCCTACCTCTCCTCCACCTCACACCGCCATCACATGTACACACCCTACCAGATCAATCCCCCCCACACCCACTCCACACCACCAACCCACACCGATTCCTCAGGCCCCACCTCCCACCACCACTAAATGCATCCACATCACTGCCCCCACCCACACACACACCCCAACCTCCGATAACCACAACAAGAACCTACCGCAATCCCCACTACACCTCCACATCCACATCTTCCAACGACAGCCATCCACATCTCCCATCACAGAACCCAAGATAAGCTGTCCCATCATAATTCACTACCAAATCACCAACGATCTCCTCCGAAGCATTCTTCCCCTTTGTTACCCGTTCTCTCGCTCTTTATCGGTGTTGGCTTGGAACCATATCTTGCAGTCGATGACATATCCGGCATCATAGATCACCGGCTCTGCCAATTGCCTGTCGACGTGAGCACATGGGATATTAGAGCACAGGTGAGCTAGATTTGACGAGAGGAGCCACCCACCATGGAAACAGCTCCCCCCCCCCAAACAAATATGTATACAGTACAACCCTGTTAAACCAAGCTCGGTTAAACCAAACGATCGGTTAATCCAAACTTTTTTCGGCGAAATACTACCATTTATCATTAAAAGAAATCGGTTAAACCAAAGTCTGTTAAATTATTTGTTAATCCAAACAAAATTCTCAAGCCCTAGGCCACTTCCAGTATGGTTAAACCAAACTTTCATGTGGTTATAAGGTCATCTGAGATTTTGTTATATGATAAATGGTATTATTTTGCGGGCCACCGAAAATGTTTGGATTAACTGATTGTTTGGTTTAACTGAGCTTAGTTTAAATGGGTTATAATGTATATACATACAAACCAATGATCAAAGTGTCCTCATACATTGTATATTCCATTCATACTGAACCTGCATTTTTGGCAAAGCCAAGTCAAAGTCGAAGCCGAAGCTCAGTTAAACCAATGATCGGTTAAACAAAACAAATTTCTAGGGTCCCTTCAAGTTTGGTTTAACGGGGTTATACTGTATATATAAACAATAAAAATGATGTAGGTGGCACTTCAGTAATGGGGCTGTCACACTACGACGTTTCTCCCGGCGACCCGTCAGCGTTGAAAATAAAATCTTGCGCGTCGAGAAACGTCAAACTTTTCGGCGGTTTGGGGGGAAAAGATCGGCGTCAGCGCGGCGCGTTATGCGCGGGCGGCCAACGTGTCGACGCGCTGGGGGAAAAAAAAAAACAGTTTGGCGCGACGTCTTCATTTAACCTTAAATGTTGCTAGGGCATAAAACAAAAACGGCCCAGTTTGCCGCAACGTGTGAGCAACGACCCTCCCACGCGCGCGCCGTCTTCCTAGCGTTCCCATAACGTTATTCTGGCGCGTCCAACGCAGCGCGACGCGCGCCTAACGTCCTTACCCATATATTTGCGCGCGTTGTCGATCGCTGGTTTTTTTTGACAAGCTTAAAACCTTGGGCGACCAGCGAATGCGCGCCGACGTTGTCCGCCGACCATCAACGTCAAGCATAATGTACTGACCTGTACCGATGCGTGCATAACGCGCCCCCAGTGCGCCTCGATATTTCACTAATTATCGCCCAAAATCAACACACGTCGACGGGTCGCCGGTAAGAAGCGTCGTAGTGTGACAGCCCCATTATTAGTCACGACATGTACAACATCAGAAAGAACTCCTGGCCCACCAGGCACCCCCAACACGCACCCATATACACACAACCATCTACATATATATATACTTATGAAGAGATCAGGCACAACAACCTGCAAACGGCAATATCAAACCCATTACAATAACAGATGTGTATCCTCAATGAAGCTGACTTTAATTCTCACTAGTTCCACTTTTCCTATGAAGTAATGGAGCAATGAACAGAAAAATGGGAATATTTTTGTTAAATGAACCATTTGAAGGTTTTACTGCAATGTTTATCTAAATTTTTGAATTATCATTTAGAGGGTTTTTCGACCGAACTCCTCATATGCATCCATATACATACATATATATTCATATAATATATGTTTCTACACCCATACTCAACTCCCGGACCCACACGCACATACACAAAACATTAACAAACAAAAACCACGCCCTATAATATGTGAGTGTGTTCCGATATCATGTTATTGCATGCATACTGTGCCCATTTGACTTGGAAATGCCACAGCCGTCTCGTTTTCAATTACACGCCTGTTATGCCCTCGTGGTATAGTACCTAATGTGTTTATCGGGGTAACCTGCTTTAGGAGGTTCTCGTGGTCTTAGATCTCCCCCACCACCACTACCCCACCACGCCCAACCACCCCCACCCTTACCCCCACCACCACCTCCACCACCCCCGTTTTTTCTTCTTTTTGTTTCTGTTCAGACCTTCAACCAGGGTAGTGGTCGTGGCGTTAGAATAGTGTGGCCCGCTGGGGTGCGAGTCTGGGTGTTTGGTGGGGGGTTGGGGGAGAGGGGCTGGGGAAAATGGGAGGGGGGTGCATGGCAGTGGGGGGAGTGTGTATAAATATTGTATAGTGGTGGTTGGGGGGGGGGGGGGGGGAGCGGAGATGGGGAGCCGCGGGGCGGGGAGGGGCTAAGGTAAGTTGTGAATTACATTAACCTATCATCTCCGTATGCAAAGCAGCACCAGGGAAAATAGCAGGAATCACATGTCAGCTATAGTGAATGTGTAGCCAGGCTGGGAGCTATCTACAAAGGGAAGAGCCCAGTTCTGAAGCTGGCAAAGGGGGAATGTGATGGGCCGAAGTAATAGTAAGGCTCAGCTAGACATGCTGGCGTGTATGTGTATATACAAACATACACCTTACCCTTACCTTATATAGACATGCTGTCGTGTATGTGTATATGTATATGCATTACCTTGTATAGACATACTGGCGTGTACGCTTAAATATGCATACACCTTACCTATATATATATATATTGTATATATATATATAGCTAAGGTATATATATGCCTACTTAAAAGATGAGGAACTAACATATGTGCCCATATGTCTTGTCTGGAAACTGACAGGTGTGGTAAAGCTTTTTTTGGAAAGTGCTTTGTCCGCAATATTTGTATTGGTTGATTGTTGAAGTTGTATGTCCTGGCAACATTTAAGGTCATTTCAGGATGGGTACCGACCTGTGACAGTGCACACTCATGGTGGCATTATAGTGATGCTGCACTGGGAAATCAGGCCAAGGACACCATGAGCCGATATCCCACTCAGTCATATTATCCCTTGTACTATCCTATTAATGATCAGTACTTGTACTATCCTATTAATGATAAGTGCAAGGCTAGGAAGCGACACGTATTAATTCCAAATTCCCTGGTTTGACTCGACCGGGAACCAAACTTCCGACCTTCAGCACGCGAAGCCCGCGCTCTCCCGATTGAACTAACGCTTTTAGTACAATATTTTTCTGTTTCATATATTTGTTGATTAACGGGAGACCTATTGTTTATGTGTAATTTTCAAGGGTCTGCTGCTACATTGAGCTATTGGTGTCTTTAAGCTGCTGGAAGTAGCTGATTTTGCCTTTCTTATTAACTGATGTTTTTAGGTGGGTGAGAGTGAAAATTGCGAGTTTGGCACATGCAATCATAATATTGGAAGAGAGGAGCTCAAATCGGAAATCTACCTACAAAATCCGAGCAATTTAGCATCCTTGTAAATAGCATTGGTTGATTGTTTTGGCTAAGTGATTAATTGCTGATAGTTTAATGTAATTTCAGCAGCTACAGTCATATTCAGACTTACTAAATTGGTACTATGACTAATTGGAAAATCGGGTAATTTTGCCAACAACATGGACTCCCAGTGGGGCAGCACTATTCAGTCACATGAGTGTGAATTGTTTACAAGTCGGTACCCGTCCTGATATGACCATAGATGTTTCCAGGACGTAAAACTCCAACAACCAAAGCAATGTATGTTCAGGTCAGATCAGGAAGGGTACCCACTTGTGACAGTTCAAAAGCCTATGGCAACTTTATAGTGCTGACCCACAGGGAACAGGCCGCCGGCACCATAACCCGATATGCGACTCAGTCACATTATGCTGAATCGGAGCTAACTAGTCTTTGCCCTATCCTAATAACGCCGAGCGCCAGGCTAGGATCTGACAAGCATCAATTGTACAAGTCATTGGTTTGACTCGTCCCGGAATTGAACAACCGATCTTCCACACGCGAAGCTTGCGCTCTACCGATTCGGCCACCGAGTCCGGTTCCTGATAAACAGTGCAGAAGTCAAGGTGATTACTGGTATTACAATTGGCTGGGGTGTAGAAAATAGTGGTACCTTTTTGCAGTATTATAGATTCTACTTAACACTTGCGGGATTGTAGTTGGCTTAATGGTTAAATCATAGTCATGAACATGTATTAATGCCCAGTCACGCCTTACCGGACTAGGGAACCGGACATTGTCGTGAAATATGGCAATGTCCGGTACATGTCCGGTACCCATCCAGCGGTGTCCGGTGGTGTCTGCCGGTGTCCGGTACAAGTTTTGAACATGCACAAAAGTTCTACCGGACACCGCCGGACTGATGTGTCCAGTTGGTGTCCGCTTTGTCCGGTTCATGTCCGATACCCATCCTTATGTGTCCGGTACCCATCCGTTGGTGTCTGGTTGTTGTCTGCTTTGTCCGTTCTGTCCGGTTCATATCCGGTACCCATCCGTTACGTGTCCGGTTCTCAACCGGTTCTCGTCCGGTACTTGTCCGATGGCCCAGTGGCAATTGACCCAATTACGCTCCATTTCGGTACATTTCGATACATTTTGTCACTGGACAGCACAGGACTAAACAATTCTTTGCCCGGTTCATGTTCGTTGCTCAATCCGGTAAGGTGTGACAGGCACTTTAAATACAAGATGGAAATACAATAAAACCTCCCTAACCGACCACCTCCACAGATCGACCACTCCCCTATATCGATCGCTTTATTGGGTCCCAACAATACCATTGTAACCATATCTCACTCCCTAAACCGACCACCTCCTTATATGGACCACTGAAAGTCGGTCCCAAGGTTGGTCGATTTAGAGAGGTTTTACTGTAATAGTAATGATCATGATCACAATACACAACATGTAAAGCCATTCACTGCCACCGGTGTATATTATCCGAAATAAAACACCCAAATATAACACCGACGAAGCATATCAGCTTCACTTTCCATCGTGAATATTTCTGGGCGATAACATAAGCTAGAGACAAAGAAACTGGGCGATAATATAACTGGATGCGATGTCGTCAGCACAATGCCTGGTCTAATGCTATCGCCTCTTGTGTGTCTCTCTCCATCTGGTGGACTGTAGGTGGTAAGGCGTAAGATGAACCGGGATGTGCACAGGGAGGGGGTGGGTATGAGGGGGGGGGGGTGAGCAAAGAGGCGGCTTGTGGTGGGAAAAAAGGGGCAGTATGGAAGGAGCCGGGCCGGAGATGATAATGTGTACTCAGCGTTAAGTGAGGGAGTGTAGCAGGCGAGAAAAGACTGGCGGTTGGGGAAGATGGGGCAGGGTAGAGTGTGTGTGTGGGGGGGGGGGGAGGGGGGGTAGGGGGGGGGGGGTGATGGAGGAGAGGCCGGTGAGTGTAGGGGTCGAGATGAAGGAGTGAATGTGGATATATGGGATGAAGGAGTCGGGGTGTGGACACAGGGCTGGTTCACCGTTGTGTGTTGCCCGCTAACGTTCAGACGCTGACACGACAAATCGCTTCAGTTGGCCCAAACACAATCCGGGTGAATTTGTACAGCCTGAGACGGGATCGATGCCACAAAACTCATGTTGGATGGTTATATAAGCAGCTACCGCAATGTGTTACATGTACGTATATCACACCAGTCACCAGTCCACTGAAACCATAACCAGAGCTGATGAGCATGAATCCGATGGTTTTGATTTTCTGTCACTTTTTGAGGTAAATATAGTGAGATGATTAATATAATCTATCTTGCTTTAGTTTGTTGTCTATTTTAAATTACTAACTTTTGCGATATTTGAAGGGCTACCATGAAGAGATAATTTGGGAAAGCACGCCAAATCGTTGACAACATAGACTTCAGCAAAAACAGGTAGTATTAAAATGACAGTATTCTTTTCAATTCAGCAATAAATGCTTAATAAGTGCACAAGTATCTAAGTTAGATATGTAGAATCAGATTGAGATAATTAAAAACAAATTTAAATGTTGATGTTTTCATCGAAGTAGGCAGCTTTATCCACGCTGGCAATTCATGTAGAACATCAGTTTTTAGTATGATGAGTCCAGTAAGGTGTGTATGGATGTACTGATATGTGCTGGGTTGACACAAGATAAAAGATTCACCCGGTACTTGTAGTACACGGGTGAAGCACAACGTAGTGTAAATACGGGCGAAAATAGCTTTAGTATGGAACCTGAACTAGAAACTGTGGCTCCAGTATCAAATGGCTACATATATCAGCACAGATTTGGTGAAATGGGAGAGAATGCAAAAAGACAAGATGGCGGCCGCAGAACGCCGTCGATTTCACTTTTAAATCTTATTAAACTAGATATTATATTATATTTTTCAACTCAAAGGTAGCGGGCTATGTAAAGAATAATTGTTGCTTCTTAGATTGTGAAATTAGGCTCTCAATTCTTTGACCCACATTTTCGACAGCTTTTACATAGGGTTGGTTTGCACCCCTACTGCAGCAGTACGGGGTGAATCTTGTATCTGGGTTGACACGTGATCGAATGCCCCAGGCTTCGTTTTACATTCATTCAGCTCCTCTCCTTCACACTATAGCCATTCTAGTATCCACTGTCTCGCCCTGCTGATTAAACAAGCACTCTCCAATGTCAATTACTACAAGAGAAGTTCATTTGTTTGTTGTTGTTTTATGTCCTAGCGATATATAAGGTCATATCAGGACGGGTACTGACTTGTGACAGTCTACACTCATGGCGACTTTATAGTGCTGCCGCACTGGGAGACCAGGCCGCCAACACCATGACCTGATATCCCACTCAGTCACATTATCCTGACACTGAACCAACCTGACAAGAGAAGTAGAGACTAGAGCAGAATTCGAAAGCACACGTTTGCCGATTTCTGGACTAGTGTGCTAACAACTACACCACGTAGGCACCATGATGAAGTCACCCTATCCGCATATACCTCTACATGTGGCTCATTGCCTGAGAGGTCAGTTCAGCCAATACACTCATCTTCCCCTTGGAAGTCTTCATCTTCCCCTTGGAAGTCTTCATCGCCCTTGGAATTCTTCATCTTCCCTTTGGAAGTAGTCATCTTCCTCTTGGAAGTCTTCATCTTCCTCTTGGAAGTCTTCATCTTCCCCTTGGAAGTCTTCATCTTCCCCTTGGAAGTCTTCATCTTCCCCTTGGAAGTCTTGATATTCCCCTTGGAAGTATTCATCTTCCCCTTGGAAGTCTTCATCTTCCCCTTGGAAGTCTTCATCTTCCCATTGGAAGTCTTCATCTTCCTCTTGGAAGTCTTCATCTTCCCCTTGGAAGTCTTCACCTTCCCCTTGGAAGCCTTCATCTTCCACTTAGAAGTCTACATCTTCCCCTTGGAAGTCTTCATCTTCCCCTTGTAACTCTTCGAAATGATCTGCATCCATAAGTTGCTTATTGCTTGCTTAGATACCTTAGAGACCTTACATGTGCCTACACAGGGTGGATACAGCATGTAGGTCTACAGGATCCTACCCAGGGCAATTAGTGTTATGGGCGTGATGAAAATGGGAAAGTTGTGCTTAGAGCAGGATTCCAAAGCACACTTCTTGCCATTCCGGGGGTATCGTGCTAACCATTACATAACCTAGTTGCCATGATGTAATTACCCTATCCATGCCTACCCTTCTATGTGGCTCCTTGTGTAAGAGATCATGGCAGTGCAGACTACTCCATTATATTTGGCTTGCTCCGGTAAAGTGTGCTGTTCTCTGTGTTAGAGTGTCTGACTTTTTTTTAGGTCGGACTCCTAATCTGAAGGTTGGTGGTTCTCTTCCCTGTGCCCCCCACCTCTGCCAATTTGGATTTCTACTGCTGTGTATAACTTACAGCATCATCAAAGGCTGGTCGCTCTCATACCATGTCTATGTGGTGAGGGAGGCTAAAAATCCCTTGTGTCGTTAAAAGTGTAGGCTCGGGCTTTCTATCGACAAACTGTCTAATGGTGAAAACAGGTCTATTCAGACTTATCCATTATAGGCAGTTTCAATCTCCAAGGAAAAAATAAAGTAACCGTCTGTAGAAGAAACAGAGGGCCAACTCACGCTGAAAGAACTACAGTTTTCTGTTGCGGTTCGGCGGCCGGTTTCATTGCCAATTAAACCATTAGAGGCCAGAATTAGCCTAGCTTACAAAGGTCAAAGACAAATCTTGCAGACTGCTGAGGAGCTGGAGTTATTTATGGTATCTGAGCCTTAGGTGTCCGCTGAGAAGCCCACCACTGACGTCTAATTACCAGCACCTACAAGCAACACACTATTTCCCAGCACGCCGGGTCGCAGCCGCAACTAACACACAGGATTGGTTGGTTGTTGGAGTTTTACATCATGGTAACATCTAAGGTCATATCAGGATGGGTACCGACTTATGACAGTGCACAGACATGGTGAATTGATAGTGATGATCCACTGGGAGACCCGACCACCAACACCATGACCCGATATCCCACTCAGTCACATTATCTTAATACTGAGCCAACCACTCTTTGCCCTAACCTAATAATGCCAAGCGCCTAGCTAGGAAGCGACAAGTACTAATTGTTATATATCATTCAATTTACTCGACCAGGTTTCGAACCCGTGGCTTCGAATCCCACGATTTACCAAAATGGGAGACGGATGCTCAACTCATTCAGCCATCTGGTCTGGTGACACACACATGAAGTTGGGGTTGATATCTCTCCCAGGCTAATCCTTCCCTATAGACATTATACTTTAAGTTAACTTTCCGCTAATAACCACATGTCTCCTGCTGGCTAACCTTGGTGGAATTAATGCCATATATTTGGCGCTAATGGACATTGCATAGAAAGTAGTTTAATAATTATCCTAGATTACATCAAATACCACTATGTGTATGTATAGACACCTCCTTTCTTCCACTTTCCGCTATTTAATATTTCACTACGACTCTCCCTGTTGGGAAACCAGCTCCAGTCCTTCCTGGTGCCCCACTGGAACCCTGGACACACATATGGTATTCCTACGGTATTTCTCACCAGAGATTATAAACGCTTATAATATTGTGCTACTTCATCAAGTCAGGTTGTTACTGCGGCATATGTATGTAATACCACATACCAGCTAATGTTATAAAGAGTAATATAATAATTATGTGTTGTTGTGCAATCCACAACCCTGACTATCTCACCGTCTGTGGAGCTAACCAATTAGTGGGCACATAATGAGGTGGACGGAGTGAGCGTAAATATTTTAGAGGGTGGGTGGCTGTAATGACGGGTTGACCGCAAACATTGTGTTCACAGGTATGCATGGCTGCATTGTTAAATTGAGTCAACTGGTCAACACTTAGCTAGTTTGTAAACATGTGCTACAACATTTTACACTATGACTACACAGCAGCAGGTTGAGCTCATTGTATATTATTGAACCCAGAAAGAACTACTATAAGTATAATTATAAAGGACAAATGGAAATGGGTAGGATGTCATGTAGAACAAGAAAGGTATTTCAGTTCGTAGTGAAATTGTGGAAACACAGCATAAACGCTGGATGAATGTGGCTATGTTTTCGTTGTTGTCAAATAAATATATTATTGCCCATGAATAGGTTTCAGTACCGTTCAGAATGTAACTTGTTACTTTCATGTTCCATACATAGTGAGTGTAGAAGAATTATGACAAAGAGGTAAAACCAATTTAATTTATATGGATATTGTTGTGTAGTGAATTAGAATGTTTTAAGGCTTTGTCAATGATGATATAATTCAATATATTTTAAAATCATTATAGGCTTGTATTAAATAGCATAAGGTACCCATAGGAAATACATATACAGATATAATATACAGGTGATCAGACTTCGGCATATATGATTTGAAATAGCTGAACGAAAATGCATTCGAATGGAATATGTCTCTTTTCCATCAGTTCAGAGCTGCTATGCAAACAGAGCATCGTGCATTGAATTATATGCTTTGAATTTACTATGGGTGAAGTTGATCATTGAATTGTGCATGTTGGTCATAACATGGCTTATTCATGCCGGAGACAGGACCTGCCGACAAACCCCACATGATAGACTATGGCGCCCTGCCCGCTACAACATTAAGCGATCCTCCTCGACCCGGTGGCACCACCTTCCGATTAACGGTGAACTACCAGTAGACAAAAATCCCTCCAGGTGACGACACTGAGACCCACCCCACTGTGGCCGTGTCAGTAGCCCGCCATATTCGAATTTGCCACAACCAATCCTGACGACATTCACGAACGACCTACAATTTTCTTCTCCCACCCACCCCCACCTATAAACAAGACAACATCTGGGGCGATATGCATGAAGAATTATGTATCGGCTCCGGTGTTAAGGACCGCCACCGGGTTAGCTAACGCCAGTGTTGGGAAATGGGTCATGGGGTATGTATGGAGCCAAAGCGTGGAGGCATTAGCTAACCTAGCAGTTATTTATAGTATAGATTTGGGAAATCCCTCAGAGCCTGTTGCTGGCGAGCACCGCTATTTCCCAATATCGCAGCCGATTTGGTGGCGGCATCGATTTGTTTTGGTTACATTCGGTGATTCGACACTATTAATATCGCCGCCGATTTAGCGGCGGCGTTAATATCGCTTCGATTTTAGGGTAATTTTGATGCAATTTCACTTATTGAGTATGTAATTCTGTTAAATATGAATAGATTTGGGCCTAATCGGTAATATATCGCCGCCGATGCGGCAGCGGCGGCGGCGGCGGGCGGCGGCGATTTGTTTAGATTTGACAGTCTGAATATCGCCGCCGATGTAGCGGTGGCGTTAATATCGGTTAGAGTTTAGGATTAATTTAATGAAATTTCACGTTTTGAGTATGTAATTCTGTTAAATATGATCGCATTGAATAGATTTGGGCCTAATATATTGCCGCCGATGCGGCGGCGGCGGTGGCGGCGGCGGCAATCATGGTGTCTATACACTATGGCTTCCATTATTGGTTTCATTTGACCAAAATTCGGCAGCGGCGTTAATATCGCTTCGATTTTAGGGTTAATTTGATTAAATTTCACTTTTTGAGTATGTAATTCTGTTAAATATGATAGCATTGAATAGATTTGGGCCTAATCGGTACATAACACCGCCCTTAAATCTGGTATGGACTGGTGTTCGCCTACCCGACCTGAACTTTGATGATAACATAATGAGATCTGACCGATACATTGATGATAACATGATGAAACTTGAACTGTACATTGATGATAACATGATGAAACTTGACCTTAACATTGATGATAACATGATGTAATTGGACACAATTGATGATAACATGTACATTCCAGAGGCGTTCTGCCCAATAAATCCATTGTCCATGATGTGCGCAACATGGGTAATTGAATGAACGAGACTGCGAATCTCAGTACATTAGGGCACCATGGCGCCGACTATATTCTATTCTTGGAACTAATAACTTTGGCCGCTGATCGACGCGCCATCTACATGATACTTCTTGAACTCCTTATTGCGCAGTTAACTTAATTACGCAGTTAGTTTTAATATCAGATTGTGGTGACACCTATATTCGCTTTTAGAACTAAAATGGTCGCCGATTGACCCGCCACCTGTAGGGATTTCCAGTCAAAGCCGATGACGTGGCACTGGATATCTTCACTTCGTCCAGACTTTTCAAACCGAGAGGACGTACTTGTTCCGACGAGATTTGCCTCCCACCCACCCAACTATATGATGTATCGATAGGGTTAAGTGCCTGTAATCCTTGAAATATCTAAGGTCATTTTTCATCATCAAAGAGTAATGTAACAAGCTAATTAGAAAGAATTAAAATTGCCACTTTATACTATTGTCTTGTTCTGTTTTCAATTATATACCTACAGCTGTCTCTGTGTCGTGGATTATTCAAACAATCAATCTATCCCCGAAAGCTACAAGATTTGAAGTATGCAAATGACAATATTCTCTATATATATGGAGAGAATATATATATGTGTGTGTTAGATAATGCATTATGTCAATATAAACAAGTAACTAGCCTATGTTTAGTTTCATTGCTATTGTCAGTAATGTAGTGTCGATTATTCTCGAGCTTCTCACTATAGCACAACAGGTCTATACGGATCTGATCACTACCCGCGTACCCCAGCTAGAGAACATGAAATATATATATATATTATATGTGACGAACACTGGTCAAAATCCGGTTGAGGAGAGGTGGGCCAAGATGGTGCCACCGTTACAGTGTTGCATCTTTTTGGAGTATAACAGCAATCATAATAATAAGTAATATTCCGTTTCGTATTTTTATACTTGCATAATGTTATACATCACATATATATATCCTGTATACGAATTATGGGAGTATAATAATTCGGAATATCACTCCCTTCGCTCATCACTCACTCAGCTCCATGGACTGATGGTGGCGCCACCACTCCTGCACACTGTATCTGCCACTCACGGTACTGCTGACCCAATGTACACTCTCACCAATATCATGTCTTCTTCTTGTTTCATTATGTAGGCAAACTATTATATATATATATATATATATATATATATATATATGCTTTGGTAGACTACCCTTATCTGTAAAGAATATATGAGGTCATGGCAATTTAACTTTGGAACCTAGATTCTTATTTGGCAATCCACGCAACCCAAATGGCAATTAGCTTTTGGGGAGGACTATGTGGCTAATAGAACAAAGAAACATTGCTAAAGGTATACATGGGGTGACCCATTTTGATCTCATTTTTCAGTTGCGCACCCTGAAATAGACATATTGTTCCATTCTGAAGTGGTACACAACTTTTAGCAATAAACAAAGAACTCTGTGGTTCCCACGTCGAAAGTATTGGCATATAAAACATAAGATAAAGCTTTTGAACCGGTCATTCCTGGTCGGGGACTGGAAAACTGCCGTGAATAACGCAATGCAAAGGCCTTGCCTCTGCGGCACCCATTGCACTCGTGGGAGGTGTGGCTGCACTTCAACTGTCAAATGCTTTGGGCTGCGGCACGGATAATACTTATCTATGGTTGAGGACACAGACATTGCCATGAGGATAGTTTCCACATATCAGTCTTCAGACAAAAGGTAGGGAAATTGGGAAGTGGGAGGATACCAGTGTGCACTACATCATTGCATATATATATTGAGAGGATTATGGAATGTCTGCAGAGTTGTAAACCACTGCCTTGTGGTACAGGTTCTTGACAGAACCGAAGACTACGGGAGCAAACCCTAAACAGAAAACCAGCATTAAGGGCGGTTGATGTATGGAACTCCCAACATCACCCGACCAGCCACTGCAGGGACAAATAGCTTTGTACCTGTCTTGACAAGTTCTTGCCGGTGTGAAACCTTTATTTGCTCCCCGAGAGAGTGCTGCTGGTAACTTGCAAAAGAGAGCAGCACTTCAACACTTTTGCAGGCAGCTTTCATGAAATGTGATACCATCAAGAGAAACCTGAAGCTGAGAGACATTAAGACCGACTCATGGACGCAACTCTCACAGCAGAGAGCTAAATGGGGAGCGGCAGTCAAGTAATGAAAGCAGTCTTTGTCATCGCGACCGACAGCATGATGATGATGATGAAATGTTGTGAGGATCAGGCTGTGTAACCAGCTACACATTTGGTTTGTGTTAATCGTCAAAGAAAATGATAGTCCGACATTCATTGGAAAATCGCGAGTTCTCATGAATTTCCAAGCCAAGATATTGAAGCTCACATAGAGCGTAATCGATTAATCAACTCGGGTCACTCGAGCCACTTTTTGGTGCATGCGCACATCCTACAGACTCGGGTCGAATAATCAAATACACTTCTCCAGGCTCTGGGTGGAAAAAATGGTGGCTTATTCCAAAACCTTTTTTAATACATGATAAAACTACAGCAAAATAGGATTTAAAGTATTTTATGATGGCATAGTTTAGTTATATTTCCGTTTCATTAAGCTAGGTTATTAAAAAAAAAACATGTATGACTGGTACTGGTAGCTGTTATCCTGCAGAATGGTACCAGCACAAATGTGACGTCATCGCTTGTAGCAAACCCCAGCCAAGAGGTGGGTTACTGGGTTCAGATTGTTTTGCACATGGCATGTGTATTTGTCAACTCTACTCGCGGTGTTCGATTTGAAATTCTGATGACTTGGGTGACCCGAGTCGCCCGGGTCGTGTTAATCGATTAGGGCCATAGTGGTTTCTTATCTGTATTGCTTGTGGCATGACGGGAATACCGGTTCTTGTCCTATTATTAAAGTTGCATAGTCCGCTGGCTTTGAGATTCTGTCATTTTTCTGAGAAAAATATATTAGGTTGATCATTATTATCGACCTTCCTTCTGTTTGAAGTAACTTTTGTTTTAAATGGCTACTTTTTGAGATATATGAAGTGCGGACATGCAACATTCATTTTAGCAAGCATGC
Source organism: Branchipolynoe longqiensis (assembly GCA_030323885.1). Taxonomy (NCBI): domain Eukaryota; kingdom Metazoa; phylum Annelida; class Polychaeta; order Phyllodocida; family Polynoidae; genus Branchipolynoe; species Branchipolynoe longqiensis. Next base: position 56,454,018 of record CM059187.1, on the reverse strand, counting down.
TAAAACTCCATTAGCTTCTGCAGTAACAGGTTCTATTAATTTGATTCAATAGCCCCTTATACGTGGAAGAAAATTGCTTAATACATGCAACAATATCTAAAGTTAGATATGTAGAATTTGATGTTTTGATGTTTTCATCGGAATATGCAGCTTTAAGATAAGCAATGTATTATTAAGCCTTATCCATCATCGCTAGGCTGAACACTTAGGACAATATAAGCTACCGGTAACATCGATAGGTATGGATAGCAATACAAAACAGCAAGGAATCTATTCATTTTCATTGAATGAGTACTACTATGCTAGGGAAAGAAATGTCCTTTTTGCATATGCCATTAGTAAATTGAAGCATATGTTTACAGACCATTCTGGTAGACAGATGCTTTGTCCGACACAAAGTTCTTTCTGGAAGTTACTTAAAGTTGCATAGTCCGATGGTTTTGCGTTTTGGTAATTTTTCTGAGACACATATATTAAATCGATCATTATAATCTACCTTATTTCAGGTTAATGTAACTTTGATTCTAATTGGATAAGTTTTGAGATATTTAAAATTTAGTTTTGGGAAGCATGCCAAAACTCTGACACTGTTGGCTTCAACAGTAACAGGTTCTATCAAATTGTCTCAGTGTTCCCTCCTATGTGGCAATAAATGCTTAACTTGTGCATCAAGATGTAAGTTAGATATGTAGAGTCAAATCTATATAATTATTTTGGTTTTGAAAATTTGATGCTTCATCAGACCATGCAGCTCTAAAGTTAGTAAATTGAGTCATCGATCATAGACTAGATCATAATAAATGATGAGATAATGTTAGCATCGCTACCAGTGGACAATCAAGAAGAGTGCTGAGTGCCAGGCTAGGTAGTAACAAGTGTCAGTTTTATAAGCTATTGGTTTAACTCGGTCGGGATGAGAACCGCACGAAAAGCCATCACTGGAACCGATTCAGCCACGCGTCCGGTCAACGAAAGAGAGACGCTGGAGGTGGATGCTAATTAGGATAACCTGATTAGAGGATAACCTGATAATATATTTGAACCTATACTTGCATAATCCTTATAAGCCACATATATAGGTAATGGTTATCAATCTTGTTCACTATTATAACCATAACTGCAGTCTGTATTTCCACAAGGCAAGTGTACTCTTGCTTTGCCCATTTAAATTCCTTCATCATGCAATTCAATTTTAAAATATTGCAGTAACCGCAATATTATGTACCCCCTGCGATGTATTAATAATGTCCAATAAGTTAGTCGCCTTGTTTCTGCCAATACCATTCACATGCACTTTGGATACGGCAAAATATGTCATGTATATTACTTGCCATGTATATGAATAGCTATAACTTTCCTAGGCAGTTCTATCTTTGGCTAGAGGCACATCGAGTGTATGTATGCCTTTGGGGCAACTCCAGTCAACAGCCGTTGACAATACATTAAACGCTGTTTGTGGTTGATGTATGCACCATTGTCAGATCTGAATGGCATTAGAACATATTCGGGTGTTCTAGCTTCACAGTTTGCTTTCAAGTAATCTAGTTTTGTTATCGCACAATTCCTTTGTCATCACAGTGTAAAGGCTAAGGCTCGAATTTGTGGTTGTGTAGGCAGGCTATGGTGAAATCAATACAGACAAAGAACAAGGAAGAGTTTGAAGTGTAAAGAAGAAGAGAGAGTCAAGCCCTCTGGTTTATTATTTATATGGTTACATGGGTTCATTGTAGAGTATCACCCCAACCCTTTCCCCCAATGGGAAACAAGCATTATTGGCCCTACCAATAGGGATCCAGCATTCCTGGTCCCCATGGATACCAATGGCCTGCCCACCACCACAAGCTGTATGGCCCCATGGCCACCACCAACCTTGACCTTTGAGTGTGGTGATCCCTATCCCAGCAGAGGGGGTAGGCCCTGAGTGCACTCACACCCAGACCTGCCAGCACCACTATATATATTTACATCCCACTCAGGCACCACCAACCCATACATATATATATATATATACATGCACCTGGTCACGTACACTGATCAGTAATATAACATTTGCATTCCTCCCTATGCCGAATATCGGAATATTTTACAACATCATTCTTTTGTATTCTGACATATGAATGCAGGTTAGTTTTGTTCGTTTCCTCAGGTGGGAGTAGATATAGATAGTCAATCATGTATAATGAAGCTGGTGAACAAGCAACATACTGTATACATATATATATATATATAAATATATACATCTATCGAGCGCGAATGACAACGGCGCTCCTGCAGTTCGAGTTGGGGCCGTTTGTGGCACCAATAGTACTAGGATGTAGGAAAAGGAGTGAATACATCGATAATAGTGTTTGGTAGATAATGAATATAACAAATAACAATAAATTCTCTTCCACGCCTTGATACTCGCATAATGATTATACATCACATATATTTCACTAAATAGTAAATATAATGTATTTATCATATTCAAGTCTTTCTATTTCAGATTACTGTATTCAGAGATTACAAAAGAGTTAATAGGAACTTACTTTAGCATATTCAAAGCTTAGCTTTCCACTTGAGATCTCCCTATTCAGATTTCACAACATAGTAAATACAATTTAGTTTCGGATCTTCAAATTTCATCATTGCATCTCTGAATCCAATTCAGATTTCACAAGATCGTATATAGAGGTTGCTTTATTTCAGAATCGCCGTACTCAGAATCCACAACTATATTTGCAATGTGAACAAAGAGAAAAATACCTGAAAGAACAGCAAGAAAACATAATACAAATATGCTGTCGGTGTCATTGATAAAGCCTCTGAATCCCATCAACACAACTTGATCGGCATGCACTTTGGCTGACATAAAAAAGGGCACCAGCTCGGTTCCCACCACTCACTCACCCGACTCCAAAACCATGGACAGAGGGTGGTGGGAGGAGAGCAGGGCGCCCCCACCCCAAGGTTAAACACTCACCATTCTATAATGATGATAAACGAAAGCTGATTTTCACATCTTCAATCTCCATCTGGTGCCACACACGCCTAGTAAAAACATACTTCTTATAATTCCTAGCATGTTGTAGTAGTCTGCACTGACCTCTCTGGTTTGATTCCTGCTCGAGGCGCAATATTTCACATTTGCATCACGCCTATTACACTCATGCTATGGTCAGAATCCTGTACAACATATATGTGCTGTATGATTGTTGAACCTACCTACCTACTATCTAAGTGTATTGCCTATGTGAATGTAATTGCAAGAATTAAAAGACTTCTGGACATAGGAGAGTTAAAGTCATACCATATGCCAGGGGAGTAGTGTAGTAGTCTTCATTGACCTCTCAGGCAAGCCACATAGACAGGTGGGTTTGGAAAGGGTGATGACATCAGGGACTGCACGAGTTGTGAGTTAGATTCCTGCTTTATGCGTCATATTTCCCTTTTCATCACACCCATGTCAATGTTGCCATGACCAGAATTATGTACGAGCTATGTACTGTATCGTTGGTAAACCTACCCTGTATGCACATATATGGGTCACTCTCCTGAAAACTGGCCAGAAGTGTCACATGGAGAGTTAAAATTTAATATTTGAATTTTTTACATTTGTTGGTTGCAAATGAAAGCTGGAAATCTCCCCTTTACATCTATGTAAAATATAAATTGATGAGATAAAAAATAAAGGTGTAGTCCATGAATAAGATATCTCTTATGGCAGTATAACATGTGTGTCACACGTGTAACACATGTTTAGGACACCACACAGTCTGCTTAATAAATATCTAATCAGAATTAAATAATATCATCCTTAGAAGCATATTAATCATGGCATAATATACAGAAATATCTAGTGCTTACATTGATAAAAAAAAAGAAGATTCCCAGCCATGCTTTATTCACTGAATAATTAGTGTACAATATTTGTGTGGCATCCAGACACCACGGTTCCACGTGTGACGGAAATTTGTAATGTTATTTCTGAAGACATTACATTCTTTTTTTTTAAATTTAAGCATGCATACATGTTAATAAATACTTTCTCTTTGATTTGGGAACTGTTTTGTTTGATATATCAATGCAATACAAGATGTTAATAAGGATTCAACCACGTCCCATATGTCATGTTACAAATGGCTGACTGTAAAATGGGTTTTTTTGGTACAAAAACAGTTCATAACTAAAAAGACCAAAGTTGCACACAGTTTTATTTTATTTCCCTTATTTCTGTCATCAAATCTGAACATGAATATGAAAAGTATAAGGAAAAAAATAAGTAGGAAGGTTTTTATTGATGTTTTAAAATCCCATCTCATGCTGACCAGTTTTCAGGAGAGTGACCCATATATAAGCACACTTGCTTGTGTGTATGTACTTGTAAGTATTAAAGGACTTATGGATATCAGCCACTTAAAGACTTACAATTCCAGGGGGGAAGAGTCTGGTTGTCTACACTTACCTCTCATGCAGAGCCACATATACTGGTGGGATTGGAAAGGGTGATCGCATCATGGAGCCTAGATGATGTGGCACATTATCCCAGCATGCAAGAGTTGGGGGTTTAATTCCTGTTTCCCATTGCATTACCCCTATGATGGCATTATTGCCACATGTCACGACCTTACTATAAACAGGTTCTATCTTACAAAATGGTCCTTTCGAGATAATGAGGACTGAAGCTGTGTAACTGCATGATAGCAAAGCAGAAGGAACAATATTATTTTTAATATATCTCACTGACAAATACCAGTTGAGAAACAGTTGTGTAACTGCATGATAGCCTTTTGTAGATAGAAGATCTTTCCCATCAATAACACCAATTCGGTTACTTTCTCAGATAGAACCGTGTTATACTAAGGTCATGATGTGTCTGTCAAATAATTAAATGATGTTCATAATACTTTCTTTTTTTTGTGACAGTGTATTTATGTTTCCTACAATAGTTAAGGTGAATTACTTGTTTTCGCTGCTAGATAATAATAATAATCTCGTGGTTCTCCTTGTTTTGTCACTTGCAGGTGTTGTATAGCTATCTACATTCTGTATGACATGCCCACTTCAATGTTCAGTACCCTTCCCAAACTCCTAAAAGGAAACTGGTGTTAATAAGTGCTACTACCATATTACTATTTGTGTATCCGTTATAGCAGTTTATATACACGATGACATGTGCATATTCAGTATTACTAGGACTGTGCAAGGACTGGTTAGCTAAGTATTAGGATAAAGTTGACTGCCTAGGATACCAGGTCAGGGTACTGGTGGTTTGGCCTCCCAGTGGAGCAGCACTATAGAAGTAACAGGAGTACACGCTGCCGCAAGACTAGCTATCCTGTATGACCTCAGATGTTGCTAGGACATAAACTCTCTCGTTTGGAACGAGTGTCGCCCCACCACAACTCTCCTCCTTTCTTCACTAATCCCCTCTGATTGGATGTGCCAGTATTGGCAGACACCTTCAACATTAACTGGACCTGTTGACAATTGATTTGATGCCTGGTGTTTGTGTATTACATGTCACATCATCAGCCTTTGGTTTGATGCGGGTTATTAGTTATTGATCGGCTTGCATTAGATGAACCTGGCTGGATTGTGGCTTCCAGTATTTTCCCCAGGTTTAACCTTCATGCTTACAAGCCTCGTCCTTTCTGCCTGAGCCTGATACCTCAATGCTGATATCTCAGCGAACAGAAAGGCCAAATTAAAACAATATTGGTGATCGTCCCCTGATTTCTTAATTTTAACTGTTCATTAGATGGGCGGGTGGGTTGGGAAATGGAAAGGGGAGTGGAGAATGGGGTGAATGGAGTGAGAAATAGAAAGCGGAATGAAGAGGGGGGAATAGACATGGCAATGGGGGAAAGGAATGGAGAGGCATTTGAGGGGTGATGGGGATGAAACTGGAAGGGGAGGGAGCAAGGTCGAGAGTGGAGTAGGCAACATTTTTATTTTTTTTAAAGAAAAAAAAGTACCCGCCCGACCCAGCATTATATTTAAAAAAGACGATCATAAAATTTGTGTTGTTGGCCTAACTTCTGGTTTATTCGGTATCATGTTGACACTCTATTATCTTATCTTCTGATGCCTCGGCTCAAAGCCCCCGCCCTTTTTTGTTGTTCTTCCCTTTCATCTATTATAGAAGCGTAGGTTTGTAGTCCCACCACACACTGTAGTCCCTCTCTTTGTCCTGACCTCAAGCCGTCTCAGTCGGCTTCAGAGACTGCTAATGTCCATTGTCTTCTGTTCCAGCAAACACCGCACTATGCACCACCCTTACATTTTGCCATAACCTATTTTGCAATAGACAATTTCCACCACCATCCCGCCCTCTGAGTGTGAGAACCACCGTTCTCTAGAAGGATGTGATTGTGTGTTACCACATTCATGTCTTCAATGGAAAGTCTTCTAGATGCGTTATGGACACAAGTTTGATTCATTGTCATGATTGCAAATATCCAAGCAATACATTTAACTATGCTTACATACAATTTGGTATGGAGAAAGATCTTGTGTATAGGAATTCCATGACCATCGTGCCCATTCCTTGTTTGCAGTGGCACGAGCAGTGCAGTTGTTCTGGATAACACCTCACTGAACAACATGCTATGTGAAAACGTTCTTCTAGAGGATGTCCACCTCAACCTTATCCACCTATCCTAGTGGCATTGTCCAGAACTACTGTCATTAAGAACTCCCATGTGCATTTTCCATGAGAATAGGTTTATTGACTCGACCAAGTCCTACCTCCCAATTAAAATAGTCATGACACAACCGATGGTTTCCATCAGTTCCAACACCCTCCAATGTATGTCCTTCATTATCATCAAAGTAATTCCTTCCTCTCACTTCTCTTCACTTGAAGTATGCAAACCCACACCTTTCCCAATATCCCAACCTCCTCAGCCAAAAATATATATTGAATTTCATCTGCAATGCTCGTTCCTATTTTTTTACATCGTTTTTATCTGAGTTGCAGGAGTTTTAAAATGTTGTCAAGTTTCTATTGTCTATGGATAAATCTAGATTTATTTCCCATCCACATTCATGGTACTTAGAGTAGAATGGTCCGACGGTATTGAACTGCTGTCATTTTCTCAGGTAAATATATTCGGTGGATATTTATAATCTACCGTATTTCAGTTTGGAGGGACTTTTATTTCAAAGGGCTACCTTGAGATATTTGAAGTGCAAACATAGAACAATAACTTTGGAAAGCAGGCGACAACTCCAACACCTGCTCTCAAGGACTGGGGTAACATTGGTTCCCAACTTTTGGATGATACCGGTAGTATTGCTGAAATATGGAAGGTGTGGTCGCTGTCCTGGTGTTTTGCGCCAGGTTGCCGGTGTTTTCTGTCCCTGTCTTTCTGCTCGTGTTGAAACTGCCTTTTGGGAGTAAAATGCTGCGAGTGCAGTCTTTTGCCCATTCATCTGTCTTCGATATAATGTTGCATGTTCCAATGAAAGCATCAAATTTACAAAGAACTAATCAATTATCTAGTTTTGAATCTACATATCAAACTGAGATAGTGATGTTGTAAAAATATACGGTCTTTTGGTCGTGATAGACAAGCTTGGAATCATATCACTATCTCAGGCCATGGAGTTGGGGACCATTGTTATGTAATAGGGACACAATGTGTGCCCACTCACTGCGTGACATATAAATAACTATGCGGAAATGTTATGGCGCGCAGTGACCGGGATTGCGCTATGATGTCTGGATATTAAGATACAGTTATTAATTACAGAAATGTTCCCTCCATGCACCAGGAAGAGTGCAAATGGAGTGGGAGCATATATTAATGTTTATTATAACTGTATAATGACTACTTGTTACCACAGGACCGCTGGGTAAGCACACCCAGCCATTCGGCATATATTATGGACAGCACCTGCACTGGGGTTGAGTGACAGGTGCCCCTCTTAGGCGCCACCCGTCCCAGGCTGCAGAGGTGTCTGATTGGATGGCTGTGTGAGCCCAGTCACCATGTTATCCTTGCACTTGCTATACAGCACACACTCACTCTAGAGATACGAAGAGAAGCAGTTCAGCACTGAGCTGTGTGTAATACCGATGGGACTTAGGTTCAATGGGCTGTAGTCACTGATTAGGTGGTTCTGTGTGGCAGGTTGTAAGTGAGTCAGGGTGACAGGTCACTAGTAGGTGAACAAGAGTTGTAGCAATAACGTTCAACCTTATCACTGTCAATCTTGCATGACTTGTCTTCCCTTTCTTGCTTATGAGTTGTTTTGGTATTTAGTGGGTGAAGACTGACAGACAGTTGCCAGGATCCTCCTGATCATAGTGAGTAAGATTAGTACCTTGGGCGGCCAAACCAGATATTCTTCAATGTGTTGCCACATATAAGGGCATACTGAGTCAATGTAATAGAACTTATTACTGCCGAAGTCTATGTTGTCAGAGTCTTGGCATGCATGCCCAAATTAATTTTCTGTTTGCACTTCAAATATCTCAAAATTAGTAATTTCATGCGTTATACATCATATAGACTAGTATCATAATATACCCAGATGAAAATAAAGTAGCGGTATAATATTTGGCTGGACAGGGAGTTTGGATACTCCAATTTGTAGGATTTCAGAATGGCAGACACGTGAGCTAAAAAAACTGCTTGAAGCATACTATCCCATTCGATTGCAAAACCACTCATGACATGTATACAAACAAACGTACTGTCTAACGTGAGTGGATATCACTGCCGGGGAGAAACTAACTGTGAATGCCATCCATTTCCATCACAGACATTTCAGATCTTCATCGATCAGGTTCAGATATCCTAGGCAGTAGTTTCGATAGTTCTATGCTCAGATTTGATTCCCGACGATACATTTGCTTATATTATGGGACACATTATTTGTTATGAGCATCATATCGCCATCTGGTACAAAAAGGGCAGCAGAATTGGTTGCGATACCTCATGGGCTATCACATGAGTGGGTGAGTCACAGTCTCATACTAGCCCCATAGATTATCACATGGGTGAGAGGGTCGCAACTAAAGTCTAACGTCAACAACTGGCACATGGGTGAGAGGGTCATCATGCTGTCGGTCGCGATCCAACTAATACTGCTTTCATTGCTTGACTGCCACTCTCCGACATTTCCTGAAAGCTGCCTGCAAAAGTGTTGAAGTGCTGCTGGCTTTTGCAAGTTACCAGCGGCACTCTCTCGGGGAGCAAATAGAGGTTTCACACCGGCAAGAACATGTCAAGAAAGGTGCAAAACTATTTGTCCCTGCAGTGGCTGATCGGGAGATGTTGGGAGTTCCATACATCAACTGCCCTTAATGCTGCCACAGTGACATGGTTTTCTGTTTAGGGTTTGCTCCCTTAGCCTTCGGCTCTGTCAAGAACCTGTACCACAAGGCAGTGGTTTACAACTCTGCAGGGCAGGGGCATCAAACTCCCTGAGGTATTGCTATACCTGCAATACCTGCATAACTGGATGAGAGGGTGACAGCTATATATTAGCTTCATAGCCTATCGCAGCGACATAGGCCTACTAGCCACATATATGCCATCACATAGGTGAGAGGGGTAAAGCTATATCTTACTCTTAGCATCATATGCGTGGCCAGGTCGCAAATACATTACCCTTAGGCTATCAAATGGAATGAGGAAGACGAGTCGTCTGCGACTGAAATTTACCCCGCTTAAACAAATAATGTACAAAAAAACAAAAATGGGTGAGAGGGTTAATGATATATACTAGCCTCGTAGACTATGATATGGGTGGCCGGGTCGCAACTTCATACTACATTACTAGCCGCATAGGCTAGCACATGGGTGAGAGGGTTACAACTATATGCTAGCCTCATAGATTAGCACATGGGTGAGAAGGTCGTAGCCTCATAAGATTCAATGGTGGGTGATTCGCAGATACATACTAGTCTACCATATGAAGTTGGTCCATATGATAAATATGGCCACATGGCAGTCATGTTTACAAATGACATTGACGACCTTGATGGTTCCGCTTTCAGTTGTGACTGCGGTATTCACAATGATAATAGCGGAACTATCTTGTACCAAGAGTGTGTGCATGGTTCCCCTCCCCTTCATCCCGCCTCCTAGTTTTCTCCTTCTCTTTCTCTTTCTCTAACCCCACCCCCCTCCGCCCAGCCACACACACACCACAACCCCCGCACTTCCTTACCGCCTCGTTCAGCTTGGCTACAAGTCCAGGTTCTAATCCCTTTCTGCTCTGTGACTGACTATAGACGCCCACAGCACCTGGGGACCTCATAATACACGGCGTATTGATCGGATCCGCATCGTTACCATGCGTCCCACTCCCACCGCATCCCCCACCCCCATACACTCCCCCACCTACTGACAACCACACACGCCCGCCTTCGCGCGCACACAAGCAGCCCACTGGTACATATAATCCACTGCCACCAGCCACGACCGCTGGGAGGTTATCAAGAACGCGCAGTGGTGGCTGCTTGCGCAACTGGTTTTGTTTATGTCGCATAAGGAGAAAGATTTTCTTTAAATAAAAAATAATTAAAGCAAATTCAAAAGTTTTCAAGTCTAAAGTATTAAATAACAACATTCTTTTAGCCGCAATCCACCCAAGCGCGTGATGGTGACGGAGGGAGTTGATATCGGTGGTGACGGTGGTGGTGATGGAGGTAGTAATGGTGCTGGTTGTGGTGCTATTGGAGGAGGTGGAGGTGGTGGTGGTGGTGGTGGTGGAGGTGGCGGTGGTGGTGGTGGTGGGATTGGTGGCGGTGGTAATAGTAGCGGTGGAAGTAGCGCTGGTTGTAGTGGATTTTGGTGGTGGGGGTAGTAGGTGTAGAGGTGGTTGTAGTTGTGGTGGTGGAAGTGGTTGCGGTGGTGATGGCGGCGGTGGTTAGGGTGGCAGTGGTGGTAGTAATGGTGGTTGCATTGTTGGCTGAGGGGTAGAGGTGGTGGTCGTGGACGTGATGGTCGTCGTGATGATCGTGGTCGTGATGGTCGTCTTGATGGTATTTGTAGTATTGCTGGCAGTAGTTGTTGTGGTATTGGGAGTAGTGGTGTTGGTGATGGTGAGCGTAATGGTAGTGGTATTAGTGGTAGTGGTATTAGTGGTAGTGGTGGTAGTGGTGATGGTAGTGAGGGCGGTAGTGGTGGTAGTAGTACTGGTAATATTGATGATGTGATGGTAGGTGTGGTGCAGGTGGTATTATGAGTAGTGGTGGTAATAATGGTTGTGGCAGCGGTGGTGGTAGTGGTGCACGTGCTAGTCGTGGTGGTGTTTGTGTACTAGTGGTGGTGGCGATAGTAGTGGTACTGACAGTAGTAGTGGTGGTGGATGTGGCAGTGGTGATGATTTTAATTGGGGTGGTGCTAGTCGTGGTGGTGTTTGTGTGCTAGTGGTGGTGGTGGTAGTAGTGGTGCTGGCAGTAGTAGTGGTGATGGTAGTGATGGTAGTGGGAGTGGTGGTAGTAGTAATGGTGGTGGTGGCGGTAGTAGTGGTGCTGGCAGTAGTAGTGGTGATGGTATTGATGGTAGTGGGAGTGGTGGTAGTAGTAATGGTGGTGGTGGCGGTAGGAGTGGTGCTGGCAGTAGTATTGGTGGTGGGAGTGATGGTAGTGGGAGTGGTGGTGTTTGTGTTCTAGTGGTGGTGGCGTTAGTAGTGGTGCTGGCAGTAGTAGTGGTGGTGGTAGTGATGGTAGTGGGAGAGGTGGTGTTTGTGTGTTAGTGGTGGTGGCGATAGTAGTGGTGCTGGCAGTAGTAGTGGTGATGGTAGTGATGGTAGTGGGAGTGGTGGTGGTAGTAATGGTGACGGTGGCGGTAGTAGTGGTGCTGGCAGTAGTAGTGGTGGTGGTAGTGATGGTAGTGGGAGTGGTGGTGGTAGTAATGGTGGCGGTGGCGGTAGGAGTGGTGCTGGCAGTAGTAGTGGTGGTGGTAGTGATGGTAGTGGGAGTGGGCGTGGTAGTAATGGTGGTGGAAGAGTAGCCCGAGAATGACGAAACATCAGCATCATTGTGCCGACAGTTGCCGGTGATGTTCTGTCCTGTTAATCAGGACGGACAGAAATGCCATGTTCCATAGGCCTCTGATTAGTCTAAATAAGGACGGCAGCCGAGGCCTGAGACCGGCCGCCATGCCTATGCTGGCGACAGAAGGAGAGAGCAGTTTGTTACTTGCGACGACTCGAGTCGAAGAGAATGTGATTTCAGCTGCAGTGTTAAGCCGTTGAATTTGCAACCATGGTACCAATGGTACCGCTGCATTGTGAGCGCCTCAGCACGGAATTAGCCTCAGAGGCGATTTAAACATGCAATGCCAAATTTGCACACAACCCTCTTTGTGTTAGTGGCTACATAATGTGGCAGGCCTTCCTGGCAGTGTTTCTATAAAATATACATATATACACTAAAACCTCTCTAAATCGACCGACCATGGGACCAACGTTAAATGGTCCAATTAGGGAGGTGGTCGGTTTAGGGAGTTTATTTATTGTTATGATGGTACTGGATGGACGATCCTTTGGGACCTAAATAAAGCGACCGATATAGGGGAGTGGTCGATATGCGAAGCTGGTCGGATAAAGCAGTTTTACAGTATTATGTTTTAGGTTTTAGGGATGAGAACCTTCATTTAGTTGATTAGCAGCAGGTGTTTTAGCGAGGCGTGGTAATTTGGTTGAGATACTTTGTACATTTCACTACAGATTTATATAATATATAAATAGTTCCAACCAATATTTTTTCTGAGATAAATATGTAAAATCGATTACTAGTATCTAATTTACATTAGTTCAAAGTTGCTTTTATTTTAAATGATAAACTTTTGAGATATTTTGATGCAAACATGGAAAATTACCATAGACTTCTGCAGTAACAGGTTCTGTTAAATTGACTCAGTGTATGTATTGCCTTCTAACAAATGAAATAATAAGTGCATCAGTATCTAAGTTACATATGTAAAATCAACTCTAGATAATTGGTCTGATTTTGAAAATTTGATATTTCATCGGACTATACAGCTTTAAGTAAACCCATTATATAGCGTGCAATAGACCCTTAATGTAACTTCGCTACATATATTTAGATAATATTCCGTACCTTAAAACAATTTGTCTTGTGACTGAAATATATGAACATTATATGTGTGTATGCATGTCGAACAGTCCTCATAGAGGGGGGATATTAATTTCACATGGCCCAAAACCGAAAGCTGAATCCCATGAGAGCTCAATCAGCCCATCTAGAAAGACTATTTATGCTACATATGAGTATGCAAGGTGTGTGCGTTTTTGTTTCATTTTTGAATTTCACATGTACGGAATTATATCGGCTATTCCCTCAGCAACTACATTCTAGTCACTTCAGCTGACACAAGTCTCATATGAGCAAGCAGAAAGCATCCATGACTGAAAGCACAGAATAAGATTGGTCTTATAATAGGAATTGTTGCTTCCATATCAAACCGTACTTATGCCAAATCTTTATTTTAAAATTGTGCGTCGTCCGATCCCGTGATTGAAAAATCGCTCGCTCCTGACTTTATATATATTTTTGTTAACGGTTAAAAATGCGTCGGCCTAGCATCAAATCAACTTCTATATCCATTTTGAATTCCTTGGTTTGACTCGACCAGGATTCGAACCCAGGAGTTCGATTCCCATGACCTACCAGAACAGGAGACGCACGCACAACTTATTAGGCCATTACATCTGGTTACATATTAAGTCTATGTCACATGCCAGAACAACCCGTCTAATTAAAATTAAAACCGCCCGCACTACCCTGACATTTATTACAAACGGACGAATAGAATGAGTTCATAGCAGCCTTCTCATACAGAAGCAATCAGCTATACTATACATGAAACACATCGTTTAACACACAACAGGCCTATGTCGTAATCCGGTGAGGGGTGGTTATTTCAAATGGATCGAAGACAAGGGTTGGGGACTATTTGAATGCATTCCACCTACACTGCCCAGATTACGAAGACAAATATAAATTCTATAAGTATGCAAGATTGTCTCTTTCACATTGCTTTACGGGATTACATAGCCATAATTCTATTCAAATTCAACTGGCTACATATATATGGCTATCCTGCCATTTCGCCGAGTACTCATCATCATCATCATCATCATCATGCTTTCAGTCGCAATCTGACAAAGACTCTTTTTATTTCTTGACCGCTGCTATTTCGTGCTGTTGCACATTTCATAAAAGCTGCTCGCAAAGTGTATAAGTTCTGCTGGCTTTTGCAAATTACTAGCAGCACTCTCTCAGAAGCATGGTTTTCTGTTAGGGTTTGCTCCCTTACCTTTGGTTCTATTGAGAACCTATAGCACAAGGCAGTGGTTTACAACTTTGCAAGGCAGGGGCGTCAAACTCCCTGAGGTATTTTAGCAGATAAGTACTGCAATACCCACATACCCAAGTACTAAACAACCATGTATCGAAAGTATTCGTTTTAATTAATTGCTTAATTAGGCTGCTACACGCGGGCCTTACCTTCTTCCAGGACTGTATATGTGTGCTTAGTAGGATTTCTCAGGAAAGCACATATCGCCAGGTGCTACAGCGCTGCACTCTCGGGGCTGCGCTATCTGCGCTATAGGCGCTACAGGCGCTATCTGCGCTATCTGCGCTATCTGCGCTATCTGCGCGTCGCTACCAACCCTCTACCATCTGCCCTGTAATATCTGCGCTGTACTATCTGTGCTGCACTATCGGTGCTGCGATATGTACTCTATGGTATCCCATTTATCTGTGCTGTGCTATTTGTGCAGCACTATCTACACTGCAATATGTGTGCTTCACTATCTACTCTGCACTATTTGTGATGTGCTATCTCCACTGCGCTATGTACCCCATGTTATCTGCGTTATATGTGGTGTGCTATCTGCACTGTGCTATCTACCCTGCACGATCTGCGCTAAGCTATGCCTTGCATTATCTGCGCTGCACTATATACACTGCACCAACTACCCTGCGTTATCTACCCGGCCCTATCTATCTGGTGTTATCTACCCTGCACTATCTACCCTGTGTTATCGACCCTGCGCTATATAGCCTGCATTGTCTATGCTGCGCTATCTGCACTGCGCTTTCTATGTTGCACTATCTACCCTCACTATATACCCTCCGCCACTTACACTGCATTCTCTGTGATGTGCTAGCTACCCTGCACTATCAACACTGTGACATATGTGCTGTGCTTTTTTCCCCTCGCGATCTACCCCAAGCTATCTACCCTGTGCCTTGCACTATCGACCCTGCGCTATCTACACTGTGTTATCTGCAGTGCGGCCTCTACCGAGTGCCACTTACACTACACTATCTACCCTGCTCTATCTACTCTGCACTATCTACCCTGTGCCTCTTACACTGAACTATCTACCCTGCTCTATCTACCCTGCCCTATCTACCCTGTGTCACTTACATTGCACTATCTACCCTGCGCTATCTACCCTGTGTTATCTACCCTGTGCCACTTACATTGCACTATCTACCCTGCTCTATCTAACCTGCCATATCTTCACTGTGCCACTTAGACTGCAGTATCTACCCTGCTCTAGCTACCCTGCCATGGCTACCCTTTTCCCATTACACTGCACTATCTGCCCTGCTCTATCTACCCTGCCATATACCATGTGCCACTTACACTGCACTATCTACCCTGCTCTATCTACCCTGCCCTATCTACCATGTGCCACTTACACTGCACTATCTACCCTGCTCTATCTACCCTGCCCTATCTACCATGTGCCACTTACACTGCACTATCTACCATGCTCTATCTACCCTGCATTTTCTATGACGTGTCACTTACATCACACTATCTAACATGCTATATCTAGCCTGCCCTATCTATCCAGTTCCACTTACACTGCACTATCTACCCTGCTATATCTTCCCTGCGCTGTCTACCATGTGCCACTTACACTGCACTATATACCCTGCTCTATCTACCATGTGCTATCTACCATGTGCCACTTTCACTGCACTATATACCCTGCCCTATCTACCATGTGCCACTTACACTGCACTATCTGCATTGCTCTATCTACCCTGCGCTATCTACCCTGTCCCACTTACACTACACTATCTACCCTGCTATATCTACCCTGCCCTATCTACCATGTGCCACTTACACTCCACTATCTACCCTGCTCTATCTACCCTGCGATATCTACCCTGTCCCACTTACACTACACTATCTACCCTGCTCTATCTAGCCTGCACTATCTACCATGTGCCACTTACACTGCACTATCTACCCTGCTCTATCTACCATGCGCTATCTACCATGTCCCACTTACACTACACTAGCTACCCTGCTATATCAACCCTGCGCTATCTACGCTATCCCACTTACACTATACTATCTACCCTGCTCGATCTACCCTGCGCTATTTACCATGTGCTTACACTGCACTATCTACCCAGCTCTATCTACCATGCGTTATCTACCCTGCGCTATCTACCATGTGCCACTTACACTGCACTATCTACCCTGCTCTATCTACCCTGCCCTATCTACCATGTGCCACTTACACTGCACTATCTACCATGCTCTATCTACCCTGCATTTTCTATGACGTGTCACTTACATCACACTATCTAACATGCTATATCTAGCCTGCCCTATCTATCCAGTTCCACTTACACTGCACTATCTACCCTGCTATATCTTCCCTGCGCTATCTACCATGTGCCACTTACATTGCACTATATACCCTGCTCTATCTACCCTGTGCTATCTACCATGTGCCACTTTCACTGCACTATATACCCTGCCCTATCTACCATGTGCCACTTACACTGCACTATCTGCATTGCTCTATCTACCCTGCGCTATCTACCCTGTCCCACTTACACTACACTATCTGCCCTGCTATATCTACCCTGCCCTATCTACCATGTGCCACTTACACTCCACTATCTACCCTGCTCTATCTACCCTGCAATATCTACCCTGTCCCATTTACACTACACTATCTACCCTGCTCTATCTAGCCTGCACTATCTACCATGTGCCACTTACACTGCACTATCTACCCTGCTCTATCTACCATGCGCTATCTACCATGTCCCACTTACACTACACTATCTACCCTGCTATATCTACCCTGCGCTATCTACGCTATCCCACTTACACTACACTATCTACCCTGCTCGATCTACCCTGCGCTATTTACCATGTGCTTACACTGCACTATCTACCCAGCTCTATCTACCATGCGTTATCTACCCTGCGCTATCTACCATGTGCCACTTACACTGCACTATCTACCCTGCTCTATCTACCCTGCGCTATCTACCATGTGCCACTTACACCGTACCATCTACCCTGCTCTATCTACCCTGCATTATCTACCCGGTGCCACTTACACTACTCTATCTACCCTGCGTTATCTAAACTGTGCCACTTGCACTGCACTATCTACCCTGCAATATCTACATTGATGCAATATGTTGTGCTATTTACCCTGGGCTATATACCCTGCGCTATATGTGTCGACTATGCGTTACCTACCCTGCGTTAACCACCCTGCACCAGTTACGCTGCGCTATCTGCGCTCCGCTGTTCTCCAG
This sequence comes from Branchipolynoe longqiensis, assembly GCA_030323885.1. Lineage (NCBI taxonomy): Eukaryota > Metazoa > Annelida > Polychaeta > Phyllodocida > Polynoidae > Branchipolynoe > Branchipolynoe longqiensis. The sequence goes on along the minus strand of CM059187.1, from coordinate 56,436,455 downwards.
CTATATTGCCCGCGCTGTCAGACCCCGCCTGTCCCGGCGCACCTTCCCTATACCTGCGGCGGTTCACACAGCGTGCCGCAGCCGATTCATCAGGACGTCCGCGCCTTGTCCGCCCGGGGGCGCTGAGAGCGGCGTAATACTTTTAATACGGCCGCCATCTTTATTCATGCCTCCACCGTGGCGTGTGGCGGCGAAAGCTGGCATCCGATTAAAAAGCTAGTGGTAATCGAATTGGAGCGCTCGCCTTCCCCGCAATGGAGGACTGCGCGACTTAATCTCCCTATTTGCCTTCTCCTAGCTGTGTCCACCATCTACAATGGCATTGCCCTGGAGACATCTTCCATTGTCACTCTTTGTCTCCAACGGATACTTGCAAAAATAAGAAGCAATTTTCGAAATTTAGGTTTTTTGTGAAACCAAAGAAATACTTTTTTTTTTCTTTTTCACTGATCTGATCATATCTGCCATAGTTGGACAATGTTTGTCTTAAGGGAAAATAATTGATTGAATTTATTCTAATTTTTCGATTCCGTGCGTGGTAGGTTTAGTCCTGCGTGTATATGGAGAGGAGTTCCGGCATTGTTCTTTCTCCGGGGAGGGCAGAGAAAACGGAAAACCAGCATGAGCGTCAGTTAATAGTTTTTTGTTGTTGTTATTCCTTTTGTACATTTCCTGTACACTGCTTTTCTACAACAGCAAGTCTGACCTTGGGGCGTCTATTTGTTTATACTTGTGTTGGGAAATATTGTCGCAAAATTGTTTTGTTCAGCATGATTCCGGCAAAGAACAGTAGAGACGTGGGATTACAGGTAAAGAGAAAGAGAAAGGATTCAATGAAAGTTACAGACAAAACCCGAGACAAGCCCTAGGGCGAACACAATATATAGGTAAACAAAACTAAAAAAACAAACTCACAAGTAATAGCAAAATACATATGGGAGGGTGGACAGAAGGTTCAAATAGGTCGACAGATTAATGCAAAGTGAAATGGGGCAAGCTGGGAGGATCCAATGGTGGAAAGGGTGGAAAATACAGCAGCCAATCAGGAGGGGGTGTGCTAGGCAACATGGGAGATAAGGTTTGAGACGCGTGTTGTTCTACTCCAAATCAAACACAATTTTGATAATTATGAGCAATTTCATAAACATTTATATGAATATTATATATATTTTTTTTCTTTTTTGTTATGGTTTATTTAACCTGGCCAAAACGAGTAAGTACGTGTTAAGCAGGTTATGAAGGGTGTGGAGTTCGAGCTGAAGCAGCATCAGTATCACGAATGTAAACTTCATATTTGGCTCATGAAGCATGTATTAAATGGATATAGATCTCAAACTACAAGCATTCATATCAGCTGAATGCAGGACCATGAGGTGGCGTTTCAGGAAAGTATGGTCTGAATTCAATGTTGTCCATGAAAGAAAAGTACTATTACAGACTGAAAATATGATGAGGTTAAAGGCTCTGTCACACCTCATCGGATTGGGGAAACGGAAAGAAATCGAACAGAGTCTGGTGGAATACAGCAATGTTCGGTTTCTATATGGTCAGTATCCGGTGTTTCCGTTCTGTGTCCGGTGGTGTCCAGCATCTATGGTGGCAAGTTTTGAACATGCACAAAACTTGGAACGGATGCCACCGGATTGACGTCTACGGTTCTTGCCCGGTTTGAGTTTGTTTAGTCTGATTATCGTCTGTTGGCTATCCTTTCATGTACGTTTCATGTATGTTTACTGTTCTTTCGTCCGGCGGCCTTTGACCCGATATTGCAACATATTGACATATTTTGATACATTTTGATACTTATCATGCCCAAACACCCCGGACGAAAATATTCGGTCCGATGCTCAATCACGCATTGTGTGATAGGCACTTAAGCAGAGATCCCTGAGACCATGAAATTAATGATGATTTCAAACCATGTCAATAAAAGATTGTTATCGTCAATAATTTACCCATTTCGATAAGTCTATTATCAATATTGATCTTCTGGTAATTTCCAAGGCCAGGAAACTTACATGACCTCACCCAAAAGCTAGTAGTGTGTCATCTTTTATGGAGTAACTAACCAGGACGCCATGCTGTGAGGACAGTCGACGTGCTGGTCAGGAAGTGGGGTACATTTAGCGGGCAGGTGTTGAGCGCCTGGTTTAATTTGTGTGTTTACATGTTGGATAATGGTTGGTTTGTGGTCCCCCCTCCCCCATCACCCCACCCCGCCCCACATACATACATGAAAGCGCTGGCCAAATCGGTAGAGCACAGGCCTCAGGTGCCGGATATTAGGAGTTTGATTCCTGATGGAGGCAAGCAATGACTTACCAAATTTATACTTGTCACTTCCTAGCTTGGCGCTCAGCATTAACAGGATATGCCGAAGACTGGTCAGAAAGTCAGGAGACTGTGACTAAGTGGGATAGCAGGTCCTCGTGATGGTGGTCGTATTTACTGTTGGGCCAGCACTATACAGTCACAATGAGTGCACACTGTCACAATTGATGTGACCTTAGATGCTGCTGGGACGTACATTTCCAACAAACAACCAACATGTTTGGCGGTCGACATCAGTTAGAGTGGTGGTTGATTATTCGGTGTATACATACTGTGAAGGGAGAAGGTGGGGGGATCTAGTGGGACACAGTGAAAGTTGGGATGAACAGCTTCTGATGCCTGAAGGTTGATTGATTGATTGATTGATTGGTGGTTGCTTTATGCCATGTCAGCAGCATAGGCCATATTCATGTCGAGAAATGTGTGTTTTTGTTCAAACCATCACTTTTACATTTAAAAGTATACAATCAAGTGTGTGTCAATGAACACTCATGAATTTGTTTAACTCACAATCACATTTTCTGGCCGTCCGGATATGACCTTAGATGTTGCTAGGATGCAAAACAACAACAACCAAACAAAACATAGTTTCTGGTCAAGCTAAACAAAATTCTAAATTATAGTATTATTCACTGCTGAAATTTGCTTACAAAGCTATATCAGGTGGTTCAAACCAGCTGACCTCAAAAAGCCTAAAATGTGTTCTTGTTTTACTTGAGTAAAAAGGTTATGCATGCTGTTTGCAGTGTAAAATTGTTGGTGCATAGCCATGAAATCCATTGTAGTATATGGATGACACTTGAACACCTTGACGTCCAGTCTGTAAGTGTGTTTATTTACCTTCCAACCTCTGACGTCACCCCTCGAGCCCCTGGCTATACGCACTCTACGTATACCTTACATCTTCCCTCTCCTTTTTTTTTATTAATTTTTTTTTATTATTATACAATATGTCACATTGTCTTAATAATTAGTTTATATATATATATATATATTGAACGGGTAACATAGTGAACCTGGAACTTGGAAACATGGATGAATGATCGAGTAAGTTATTATATAGCGAGCAGTATAACATAGTTACGTGGGGAACATCAACATTTATGATGTGTTAAACACATGAAACTTGACATGTAAACACTGGTATTGGTTTATTTGTATTTGTATTTGCTTTCTGGAAACCCAAATCTTTCCGGCGGACGTGAGACGCGTCCACTCTGAGTCGTGTATAGTTTTGTTGTTTTGTCAGGTATGCTGTGTTTGTTCATGAACATTGTTTGATTAGCTTTGGTGCTATTTTGTGGTGCACCGTTATTCAGGGGCTGGCAATGTGTGTTATCAGTTGGTGGTACTTTAAACATGTGCACCCGGTTTCGGTGTAATTCCTTCCCCGCGCAGTTTACAATTACATAATCTTTGGGGTTTTGTTTGTTTGTACGTCTTATAGTGCCACCCCTCCATTTACCGTCGTGTGTTTTGTACCTGACGTGGTCTGCTATTTGTAGCAACTTTTTTTCTTTACCAGCTCTTTTATCATAGTAGTACTTTTGACGCTCCTGTAATTTGGCAAGGTTTTTTCGTTTTGGATTTTTGAACCTCTGGGTGCAATTTTGTTGTTGTTGTTGGCATTTTAGATCGAAGGCGACGACTCATGAGCAGTTGAGCTGGAGAGGCGTTCACCTTAGTGAGAGGAGTATTTCGGTAGTTTAATAAGTACAGGTTGTAGTCCTGGTCATTATCCCCTGCTTTTTTCATCATTTTTTTTATTGTCTGAACATAACGTTCTATTTGACCATTACTTTTAGGATAGTATGGGCTAGAGACAACGTGATTGAATTTATATGTGCTCACGAAATGTTTGAATTCATTACTTGTAAATTGTGGCCCATTGTCAGACATTAGTGATGTCGGTATACCATATCGTCCAAAGATTTCCTTCAGGGATTTAATTATTGCATTGGACGTTGTATGTTGTAGTTCTACTACTTCGGGGAATTTCGAATAATAATCCACCAGGATGAGATACGTCGTATTCTGGTATTGGAATAAATCGACCCCCACTTTGCAGAATGGTATATCGGGTATGTCATGAGGGGTCATGGGCTCAGCACTAAGGGAATTTCTATAGTTCTGACAAGTGCTACACCGGGCTATCAAGTCTTCAATTTGCCGGTTCATCCCAGGCCAAAACACATTGTCTCTGGCCAGCTGCTTACATTTTATTATCCCCAAATGGGTTTCATGCAATACACTTAACATTTCCGTTTGCAAACTAGAGGGTATAATTATTTGAGTTCCTTTAAATAATATACCCGCTCTATTTACTATTTCGTCTTTATAGGTAAAGAATGGTTTAGCGCACGACATAACCAAATTATTCTGGGAGGGCCAACCCTCTCTTACTAACTTTGTAACCTCAGTGAGTGTGGTATCTGTGTTTGTAGCCTTTGTGATCCGGTCAATCATGTCATGGGCAATATCTATGGTTGCCACGGAGATGTTGTCATCAAATAATTTGTTTGGTGCTATGTCGGTGGTGTGTGCGCGGGAAAGTGTGTCCGCAAAAAACATTTCTTTACCCACGACGTACTTCATTACTATGTTATAGTTTTGCAGCCTCATGCGCATCCGTTGCATTCTGGCTGACAACAGATGCAACGGCTTCGACATTATCGATACAAGTGGTTTATGATCAGTCTCGATTATTACCTCTTTACCATAAATGTAATCATGGAAACGGACACACCCAAAACAAATTGCTAGTAACTCTTTTTCTATTACTGCATAGCTTGATTGGCACGTATCCAAAGCCTTTGATGCCATAGCAATAGGCCTACATTGCTGAAGAATTGCTGCCCCTAGGCCTGATTTGGAAGCATCTACTTGCAGAGTTATTTTGTCATTTACATTATAGTATTTTAAGACAGGGGCCGATATCAACAGTTTTTTTAGAGTCTCAAACGCATGGTTTTGTTCATGCTGCCAGAACCAAGGACTGTTTTTACATATAACTTGTCTTAGTGGTTTAGAAATGTCGGATAGATTCGGAATGAATTTACCGACGTAGCCCACCATGCCTAAAAACCGTTGAATTGCTGCCTTGTCAGTGGGGGTGGGCATTTCGATTATGGCTCTGACACGGTCTGCAGTGGGTTTCAACCCGGACTGGGTTAATGTGTGTCCTACATAATTAACTTCGGTTTTGCAGATGACAGACTTTTTTGGGTTGAGGCGTAGGTCAGCCTCCCTAGCCCTTTTAAATACATTTTCTAAATTATTATTGTGTTCGGCCTCAGTGGTTCCATATACCAATATATCGTCAGCAATTACATTTACTCCTGGCAAACCGTACAATATTTTGTTCATTTGACTAATAAATATGTCCCCAGCCGTTTTAATCCCGAATGGTAGCCGGGTATATCGGAAACGCCCCCACGGGGTATTAAAAGTACACAATTTTGAGCTCTCAGAATCTAGTTCTATCTGCCAGTAACCGCTATTTGCGTCAATGACAGAAAAAAATTTAGCATTGTTTGTTTTCGCTATAACCTGTTCTATAGTTCTTGTGGGATATGGTGTACTTAAAATGGCCTTATTTAGTTTGGTTGGGTCTAGGCAAACTCTAATTTTATTAGGCTTTTTAACAATTGTTATAGAATTTACCCACGGGGTTGGTTCAATCTGCCTGACAATAACGCCTAATTCTATCATTCTGTCTAACTCCTCCTTTACCTTTTCAACAATTGCATGGGGAATTCGCCGCGGTGGGTCAATTACAGGTTCTACATTAATGTCAATATGTATCGTAGCATTACTCTTTATAGTTCCTAAACCAGTGAAAATGTCTGAATACTGTTTCACCAAATGTTCTGCCGCCTTCCCGGTTGTTGTTGTTTTTCTTGTCCGAAGAGTGATTTCCTCTACTCGTCGGATCAGATGGAGTTGTACGCACGCCTCTTTACCCAGGATCGGTGTGCCGCTGGCTGTCACTTGGAATCTCAACGGGACCCCCTCAATGGTGAACGTGCACTCGCCTTCGGGACGTATCCGATCACCTGAGTACGTGATTAGACAACAACGTGAAGGATGTAACACGGTGTTTGTCAGGGCATTGTAGATTGTACGTGGAATAATATTGGCTTGGGACCCAGTGTCCAGTTTAAACTTTACAGGAATGTTTTGCAATGTGTATTCCACGTACCACAAACTGCTGCTGCTTGTCGCTTCAGCTGTTATTTCCCCTACGAACAGGTCATCCTCGTCGTCAATGGTAACATCTTCCTTTACGCTCTCGTTAACGTCAAGTTCATCCACTCGAGCACGATCTGCTCGTCTAGATCGGCACACCTTTTGAAAGTGGCCATATCTATTGCACTGTAGACATTGTTTGTCAGCCGCTGGACATGCGCCACTGCCGTGTTGATAACCGCATCGGGTGCAGTTCGCACGAGGCGCTGAGATTCGTGTGCCATGTTCCTGCCATCGTCGCACGCGCGATGTTGACGTATTTTGCCTTGGACGTGACGCGTATGCACTTCGTTGCTTGGTTACCGCGTCTACTTGCTCCTCCGTTTTGTTACCCTCTCCTGAACGCAATTGTGTATGCGTATTTTCACTCAAACGACAGAGTTCCAGACAATTTTCCAGTGTCAGGTTTGGTGTCTGCAGTAACTTGTCACGTAACTTGGGTTCCTTCACCCCGCATACCAATCGGTCACATAACAATGACTCTTCCATTGTCGCGTAATCACAGTATGAAATTCGGTGTCTCAATTCGCGAACGTACGTATCCATGGACTCCGTCGTCTGATTAAAGGAGTTGAATTCATAACGTACAACTGTAATATTTGTCTTACCGACACAATATTCTTCAAACATTTTCACCAGAGGTTCAATTTTATCTTTCTGGGCATCCGCGATCTTGAACGTTAGGTGAAGTTTCTGTGCCTCTTGTCCGGCGACATGAAGAAAGACGCAGCACTGAATCTTTTCGGTCTTGTTCGCAGCTCCTGAGGCGACACTGTATATCTCATAAGCGTGATGCCAAGCACGCCAGTTCATGGCCAGATTCCCTTCTAGACATAATGGCAACGGTGGTTTCAAACCTGACAACGCCATATCAAAATTCTGGGCATGGACAGTCCAGATCCACGATCTGACACCATGTAGTATATGGATGACACTTGAACACCTTGACGTCCAGTCTGTAAGTGTGTTTATTTACCTTCCAACCTCTGACGTCACCCCTCGAGCCCCTGGCTATACGCACTCTACGTATACCTTACAGTGCATAGCCATGAAATCCACAGAGTTTAATAAAGTGTGTTTTAATGTCAGTGGGGACTGATATCCAATACATTCAGGGGGAGGGTCCCCCTTGGGCAGAAATACGTGTGTTAGGCGGGGTGCCTCTGAATGGTAGTGGATGGTGGGGGTGATTACGTCGGGGGTGTTTGGCTGATTACCTCCCCCATTGCAGCTCTGCTAGGTCATTAATATCGCACTCAGCTCTCTTATTTGTTATGGTCTCTTTGATCAGTGGTAGTATATCTCTGTTGCTACAGTTATGAGGTCTAGCAGCATCTCCCAGCACTATCTTCGGTCTTTATCTTCTGGTATTTCGACTGTGTTATTAGTATTTTAGTATTGCTTCTCTTTTATTGTTAGTCAAGGTGCACGTATCTGGGTGCTCTGTGTTCTAGGGATTATTTCTTGTTAAATAGTACTGATGTTCCTGTAGATGTCATCCTGTGGTCAGTGATATATTAGCTAAGCTCTCCTGCTTTAGTTCAATACCTAAATATGTTTAAAGCCTAACTTAATGGATTTGTTCTGTATTATTCTTGGTAATTTTGTTAATCTTGTTGGGTCACCAATATATTTACCTAATTCATGTGCATTTACAAGTGATATCCTAGTTATACGCGCCTTCCTGGTCTGGCCATCCACATTATACTGCCCCCCTCAATATACTAGTCTTAGTTTCCTTTCTTTAATCATTTCTTTAATATTTCCAGATCTAATAATGTCTCCAAAAGAAATTGTCCATACGAAAGTGGCTTCTCCCTTTCCTGACTGTGATAAAGGTTCAGGTAACGGGTACACCTCTGCCTTTGTGTTAGTTTCCCGTGCTTATGTTAATATCCACATGTTGATATCCACTAGGGACTACACTCTGCACTGTAGCTGTCCCATTCTAACAATACTTACTTTGTGATCTGGCACCTGAGCGGCGAAAAAGAGCAACTAAGTTACCAGTGTGTTAATTACTTAATGTTAACAGCACGTTGTATGGTTCTGCTTAAGGAAGACTTGCTTTCCAAGGTTAACGTTAGTTTGTGTGCATTTGTGCCTTCAATTTGAATTGTGTCCTGAAATAGAGTCCAAGCTAACACAACTCACACATTTGGTAGTTGTGTCCTGAAAAAGAAAGGAATCATGGGAGCGAGCTACGGACATTGTCCGTAATTCAACCAACGCAAGACAAGTACAGTATAAGGTGGCATTTATTCTTACTATTCCCTTGTTACATTAAAGTCATGAGATGTTTGATTTATTAAGATTTGAGGATTTCAGGCACGTAGCCCTATAAATGTCACTTGTAGCTTGGGTGGGTGGGATGGCAAATCCAAGGAGAGAACACGTCCTATCGATAGAAATGGTCTGGTCGAAGTGTCTATAATGAAACTGGGTCGCATCTTGTTATGCAAAATTACAGAAGATGGCGCCACAATCGGAGCATTTATTATTAAGCAAGACATTATAGATGGCGCCAGTAGTCGCCTCCATATTTAGTATGTACTTTTTCTTGCGGGTTAAATTACCGATGTTGAAATCAACATCCACAATTCAACCAACGCAAGACAAGTACAGTATAAGGTGGCATTTATTCTTACTATTCCCTTGTTACATTAAAGTCATGAGATGTTTGATTTATTAAGATTTGAGGATTTCAGGCACGTAGCCAAAAATTATAACTCAAGTGCCTGGAAGCCGAGAGTGGAAGCTGCATGTTGACAACAGCAGAGGTCCTCGCGACCAGTCGGCTCGATGTGCCCTGGAGGCAGAAGTATGGAGAGTTGAACACATGGTGAGTAGCGTTATAGCACCGGGTGCTAAGTGGCCCACCAGGGACAGGGCTAGTCTTATGATTGAAAGCACCGGGTGCTAGGAGGCCCTCCAGGGGTAGGGCTAATGTTATGATTGAGATTAATCCACGAACATGTGAGTGGTGCCCACATGAGTGAAGAGGCCGTCCGTCGTGCCAATGTGGTGTCCCGGACACGTACTCGCCCCAGGCAGGTGCTGGTCAGAAGGCGAAGCAGAATCGCTGAGTGCTATGTCTCTAGGAGACGATGAGTTGAATGGTGTCTTGAATGACGACACGGGCATTGATGCCCAGGAGTGTTAGCCTCAGATCCTCGCGCGACTTGAGTGACCATGAAGGCCACCGGATGTCGTGAACAGATTGCTCTGCAGTACCTTATTGTCCATGTACAGTTGGGAGGCCAGCCGCTATGGGGTGTCGGAGGCACTGGTGTGGTTTTGTGGATAACCTGGGAAGAGAGGCAAAATAATGCAGTCGAACCCAGGTTATAATATGTGGTTATGGGTGACGGTGGTTAGTAGTTGGGAGCATACACCTTGCAATGTATCGAACCACCCAACCTTCGGCAAGGTCCTCCGGTGATGGGATGATGCTTGCGATGATATGCTGGCATGTGCCTTTGTTGTTATATGATCGCCAAGTTGAAGATGGCGGCCTCATGGCCCAGTTCCTAGCTAGTTGATGCATGGCCACCATGTGTTGACAAGCACAGTATTGAGAAAATTTGTCAAGATGTTAGGACATGGTAAGGCCAGATGTTTAACCAACACGAGCAGTTATTCTCGGTCGATTTTAGTTGTGGCTAATTTGGTGACTTAGTAGGACCATCACAAGCACAAGCTATAAGTAATAGTTGTTTGAGGGCGTGGCCACAAGATGTTTAACTTGGGCTATGGCCACTTGTCATCTGTGACTAGATAGGACCAACCAGGCACGAGCTCTTGGTGTGCCCCTTAATATGAGTGGAGCTACGTTTGTTAGAGGAGCGCCATGATGATAAGGCTTATAGCCTATTAAGCATGTCAACATCATCCATATGGCTGTAATAACGACATGTCACTTGTTGTGAGAATAGTTGTGGACCAGCCGAGGCACGAGCTCTCGATATGCGGGCCTTATATGGTAGCATCATTACCTAATGTCGCATAGTGACACATCGTCCGTATGGATGTAATAGCCATATGAAACTGTCTGGGTGATGGTCATAAGGTACCCTTGTATGAGTAGCATTATTATGACTACGACTAGGTATGATGGTGACGGTTGTGAGCATGCCGCATAGTTGGTAGATGAAATCACCTTTCGTTCAGGAGGTTCTTATACTCATGACTCAGTGTGGCTATGTATACTTAAGCCTGTGTCACTTTGTCTACGAGTATATCCAACAGCGGGAAAAAGAGTCTCTGGGCATGTATTTAACTTGTTTTTGTTCACAGTTAGTTGTTCGTATCCAGTAGGACCTGAACGGTGGTGCATCATACAAAAAGCTCCTCCAAGAATAATCGAGCAAGGTGTCATGGCCGCCTCCACATGGCATGACGTCAGCAAATCATTTTCCATGGTGTTGTATTATGGTTGTAATCGGCGATGTGAAGCCTGTGTGGCAATGGCCATAATGTACCCCCGTATGATTGACATTGTTTTTTGTGGGTGTGGCTACTGGTGTTAAATGAGAGTAGGACAACCCGAGCCTGAGGTGTTAATGTTACGGGCTTGAGATTGTCCGGTGATGTGTAGACTTATGTTGGCCATGTTATTATGACAGGGCATAACGTGCTGAGGTCAACAGAGAGTCCAAGAAATATCAACATCATTTGTATGAATGAGTTGATTGTATGGCAGTGTCATAGAATGAAATTAGCCATGGGTGTACCTTATTAATGAAGTCCTGATGCGTGTCGTAGGTAAAATGGCAGCCCTCCCAGCAGAGGAAACCCCCATCTCATTCCTGAGACATCGAGCATGCTGTCATGGCCGCCACCACGTGGCGTGATGTCATGAGCCGTTTTCCACTGCGTAAAAAACATTAGAGTCGACGCTTTGAAGCTGATCGACCAAAGGATCGATCCCGTCAATGATATCGACCATCCATTCGTGTAGAATAGACAGGTTACGGTTAATCCAACTTCCGTAGCTCGATCCTTGTGTCGTGCGTTGATGCTGTCATGTCCAGGGCTCGCGTGGGTCCTTGTTCAACCAACACAAGCAGAATTTTCCGGTAGATTGATCGGGATTGCCACTGACTTCGACCCAAATCGTCGCTTTTCTTTTGAATTACACCTTGTTATTCCTTACTCTTTTTGTCTCGGTCTTTGAATCGTGTGTGCCTGAGTAGCGGCATCTTGTTGAAATCAAATCCAAGGAGAGAACACGTCCTATCGATAGAAATGGTCTGGTCGAAGTGTCTATAATGAAACTGGGTCGCATCTTGTTATGCAAAATTACAGAAGATGGCGCCACAATCGGAGCATTTATTATTAAGCAAGACATTATAGATGGCGCCAGTAGTTGCCTCCATATTTAGTATGTACTTTTTCTTGCGGGTTAAATTACCGATGTTGAAATCAACATCCACAATGCTCAGCAACAAGGGTAATTTGGTGCACCGACACAGCCATATCTGGCCCAGTAACTAAGGACGCCATGCATGCTGCCACCTATCGTGAAACGATTGTATTAATATATGCTTTGTGCACCAGCGCCGCCTATCTTCACTTTTTAAGATACGAAACCTGATTAGCCTATGTAAATACCGATCGGACTGCCATCTGCAGAGACTTTGTTAACTAATTTGTTCACCGCCTATTGATAACTGTGTATGAGCCTATATAAGGCCATGTTCTGCAGCAGTGAGCTCACTTTGACACGGGCACAAGGAGGACATTGACTAGCCTTAAAACTGCCACTCACCAAACCCCACATAGACAATTACTAAAGATCAAGGGTTAAAGCTTCTATGACCTCACTGTATTAGTGAACTTGTTGTTGAATTGAACTTCTTGTTGAACAAAAAAGACTTACACTGCTGGACCTATAATGAATCCAACTTTAAAAACTAATTTGTTGTGTCGCTTGTACAAATTACTGGTGCATGCAGGAGATTATTTACTAGTCGCAATTGCACATGCTAAAACAGTGTTTACACAGGCGAGTTAAGTCGGCTTAACTAATTTGCCTCCTTTAGTTCGACTCAAATTGGTTGTGTGGACACTACGCTGAGGCGACTTAAGGCTAAGTCGCCTCATCTAGTTTGCTTCAAGTAAACCACTTCGCAAGGTAGTATATATGAGGCGAACTAGCTTAGGTCGGCCCACCTTGGTTGTGTGGACTGTAGCGGTTTACTTGAAGCGGATTAAGCATGTCACACTATATAATATAATTTGATCTATGAACTGGCTAGAGGTGTACAGATATTTTGTTCATCATTTATTTTTAGGTTTTCACTGCCCAGCAGAAGTGTTGACCGTTCCAAAACAATATGATTCAGTCCATACATATCTAGGTCGAACCCACACTCTCTCGTGGCGACGTCTACTAACCCAAAGTGGCGCTGGTTAGTATGGACTTGCTCATGCGCAGATATCGATTTTTGCCTTAAACCGACCCAAGTACTGCAAGTGTGGACATGGCTCACTTTCATGCCTAGTTCGCCTCCTCTAGTTCGCGTTATCTAGTTCGGCCTAAAGTTGTGGGTGTAAGCACAGCTTTAGACTGCCAAAGGGTTCACATGCAACAGGAAGTGGGAGAGAGTGGTGGCCTTCCTTGTTGTCAGGAGTCTCATGCAGGTGAAAACTGTGCAGTGAGTGATTGGGATTTGCCATCCAAGCACCATCGGAAGTTATCTGGTGAAGGGTACCGACTTGTGATTGAACGCTCTCATGGGGATTTAATAGTGCTGCCTCACTAGGATATGGAGTATTCTGCTGACATTGCATATGGAATACTGAACTGTGTTTAGTTGTGTTATTAGGGTGTATTTCAGTCCCTGTTTTGGTGATCATTCTTGAACCAAGATGAGAGAAGTGTGTCATCCTACATTGTGCCCAGATTCGACTACTAGGATAGGGTAGCTGCTGATGTCACATTGCAGTCTGGTAGCAGGAAAGACTCACTGTCAGCTCCAAGTGATTATATTAAAGGTCATGGCCTGAGCCAAAGCTATGACTGCCACAAAAACGATGTGAATGGCTTGAAACAGTTATTACCCCCAATAGTCGATGTTTACTTTTTGTGCTGGCAGGTGGTTACACAAATAAATGAAACAGTTATTACATGATAGGAGTGTAAAATTTTCCGGTATTTAAGATATGGGCTATGGAGAACTATACTATAATAAATGGCAACTTGTCTATAAAATGGTAAATAGTATATAAAACCAAAGGCATATAAGGTATATGTGGAGTTGGTGTTCTACTACTCATAAAGGATAGAAAGTGTATATTGATATAGAATAGAGAGAGAGGGTCACTTCTTGACCTGACGGAGTGTCACTTCTTAGGTGGGACAGTCTTTGGGAAGTTGCCTCACATACCCCCTCCCCTCAAGAGTTATTTATGGATCCCTGCCACAGATACCGATCTAACCATGCCTTGGCAACAGGGATATTGAACCCTCATTGGTGGATAGAGAAATGCTTGTTAGGGATTGGAAGATTGATCATGTGATCACCACCATCTTGGATTCTAAAAGGTATATATATAATAAACTAAGCAAGCTCCTTCTGGTTCCTTCTGCACACTTTATATCTTGCTTTCCTTCTCTATACTTGCCTGTAGTGATTTCCTATTTAACCTGCCTACACAACCACAGCTGCCGGCCGTCGCACTTTACAGGAGGTTTGAGCCCCGATTATAAACCAAGGCTTTTTCGATGGCGATAGGCATTACACATACTCCTAGGGACTCAATATCCAAATTAGAAAAATATATCGCTCAGTAATTGACTTTTTGATTTCAAATTCTAGAAATATTCCTCAAGTGAATATGAAATTACAATATATATCAAAATATGACCACTCATAACGATATGGCAAAAGCAATATCGGAAACCAACCAGTCTGATATCAGCTTTATTTTAGTTGGCAAGCCTTGGATACTGCCATGGAAAATGTGTCCTCAACACTATTTAGACATTTAATTAATTGCATTGTCAACGACAAAAGAAATGAGCACAACCAAAGAACCTGAGCCGCAGTGATACTTCTTGTCCCATACCTAGTGCTCCCCGAGGGAAGGTTCTGCGGAGGTTCCCAATTTGGTTTATATCGACCCCTGGAAAAGGTCTGCCTATGAGGCATGAGGCCTCTTAAACCACGCTGGTGTCATCTTGCCACACCGTGAGCTATAAGCCAACCACCACCTGTGCACCTGCCTAGACAATAGAACATAAACCAAGCAGACAAAACACGCTCAGCTTATCAGCTTGCCGAATATTCCAGGTCCATCTTTAATATCAATAAACTGAAATTGAAAAATGCCAGTCACCAAACTAGCCCGGCTTCGTGGAACCATTAATCACAATAATATTTAATCCTAATAGATGCTAGTAACGAGAAGGCCCCAATTCAGGGAATATTCCTCTGAGTTATTTTACTGCCAGAAGACGCCGAGCTTTTATTTTTATTTTGTGGGGGTAAATATTTTATTCATCTGAACAAATATTTTCTCATCATCGAGCTACTGGTCTTCCAGCCGCTGAAGGGCTCATACCTTGAAGTGATTTTTCTTGCATGCGTGAACTATCTATCGGTTGGGGGCAAACCTGGGATAGTTATGAATGTATTCAACAACTAATGTATTGAAACTGCCGTAGACAACACCCAGAGTACTGCGACTGTCGAGGTGTGCAGCATCGCTTTTCCCCGCCTCTACACTAATCAATGACGGGCTATCCATGTTTGTCCCAACGCTCAGGTAATACATTATCGACCCTCCATGATAATGATTCCACATCGATACTTTCTCCATTGCTCTCTCAATATTTGGGCTCCACTTTCCCTCTGAAAGCTTCAATAGGATTTACAACATTGGGACTGCACAGCGAGAACCCATGCATCAAATGTTCCCCTAGTTAAAGTTTTAGAGTGTGCCTATGTGTTTCAGTTAGCAATAGATTTACCGGGCCTTTTTTCACATGGTGCCTGTATATATATACCTCATAGCTACTCATTATGTCGGTATCCACCTGTGTATATATCCACCTGGCAAAAACATAGCTTTATTGCAAAATATACTTTTGTCTACGATAAGCACTATGAGCAATTACCACACTGCACAAATATAATAGGTAGACCAGCAAAACATGAACAACGGTTTTTTTGTCAGTTGTTATATTTATTGGGGCCAGAAATATGGCCAGCTCCAGCTCGGGATGGTCATGGGTTTAGATCCTGCTGACGCGCAAAACTAAAACCTAATGGCCCTGTCACACTAGGATGTGACTGCGTCAGCGTAGGGAGAACGTGAAAAACATCGACCTTCTCGGCGTAGTATGCAAATTTGGGCACAAGTTGAACGTCGATGCAGAGTAGTGGTCGAGAGAGTAACGGCGGTAAAGCGTGGTAATACCATCATTCAACGAGAGAGGACAACGTCATTACGCTCATGGAACGTTATAAATGTTATTCCATCACCAGCAGAACGTTACATGATGTTACATACGTCATGAGACGGTGGCGAAACATTGAACGTACGTTGAACGTACGTTCTCCTGACATTCTCCTGGCGTTCTCCTGATGTTCCCATTACGCCACGTGGACATTTCCACCGGGTTTAATGTGGGTCAAGGTAGTGGAACGTAGCTGAACGTAGTGAGCAGGATTTGACTAACGTCCGTTTAACATCATTAACGTTTGCTGAACATGAACAGAACGTAGGCGAAAGTAAACCCTTATGTTTGAGTTACGTCGAAAGTTTTGAACAGGTTCAAAATGTTTAAGCGCCCCGACGTAACACGATGTAACATGACGTAGCTCGACGTCAGTCTAACGTCATTCTGACGTCGTCACAACATAACCCAATGTATGTCAACATAATGATGAAACGTGAGCACATCAGGCTTACGTTTGCTCGTTACATCGTAGTGTGACAGGGGTATTACAAACGATTGCACTCGGTGGTATGTTGCAAACTAGTGTGGTACAGTTTTCAGCATGAAGATAACTCTGCTGAGTGCAATAGCGTAGCATGGGGGGAATGTCATGCCACGCAGCACTCGACACCTTCTACCAAAATATTAACACCACCGCACGTGATCACAAACTATGACCTCAGATATGTGTAGTACGATGAAAAAACCCTACAAATCAATAGTGATGTATAGGAAATATACTAGTATTAATTCATGGAAGTTATTAATAACCTTTAATTCCCAGATCTTTATAAAGTAGTACTCCTGGCGGCGCCCGATCTGGCTCCCCACGAAACTAACACAAGTGAGTCTACTCCCTGACTCACCACTAAATAAATTACATAAAGCACTGCTTGCTACTTGGTGGTTTCCCAATCGTGAATTCTGCCAATTTAACAGTTGGATGTTGATGGCAATATTATTAATGCCTCATGAATAATATATTCTTGGTCTATTACAGATTATTGATTTGAATTACATGAATAAAACTTCGCTGGGAATGGGTTGGCATGGAGAGCTTTTGTGAAGGGAGTTATATTTATTTGTATGCATCTAACAAAGCTATTTGTCAGCCCTGGTGCATTGATTTTCCACTCAGATTTGTCAGGCCTGTCATTTTACAATTAACATAGCCTGATGCATAGATCGGGTGGTGTTACAGTACTACCTGTGAGTGATACCGATAGACAGAATGTATTTTAAGACACTTCATTAACTTACCTTTCCCCCACATGTTTAAGCTCCTCTCAACACACGAGCTAATGTGTTTATTGTTAACACCGTTCATGGGTTATCTGGAACAATTCTAGATCCAGCCCCCGTATTGATGTTCGTAATTGTTGATGTCCCAGAAGCATCCTACTTTAACACCGACCAGTTATTAGAGGAAGAAAGGTTTGCCCAATCGTTACTCTTAAGGCCTTCTCCTGGATCCGACCTATTAAGTCTTGGTGTCGTGAGTAATTTCTCGTGTATGGATTACCAGATAAACAGATCCACCAAAGGTAAACAGACAACAAATCGAATATCGCAATCCACATTAGGCTGGCTTCTAATTGATATTTCGTTATTTTCTTGGTGTAAATAACATAAAACTTCTGTACTTTGATAGTCATAATAGTCTTACAAAGTTATTTCAGTGATATACATTGGATACCTGTATATGCATTGATCAGTGCTCGAAGGGCATGAGGACGATAAAGTCCGAGTAGGTATAGACTTCTCAGCAGAAACCTCAGCTCAGAGGCCTGAGTACTCTTCCAGTTGGTAGCCAGGCAAAGTGTCGACCTGTCTATTATTCCTGTTGGTTGCCACGCAACTTGCTGAGCTGAGTACCCTTCTGTTAGTTGCCAGGCAACCTGCTGAGCAGAATACTATTCGTATTTCTAGCCAGGCAACGTGCTGAAAACTGACTTATCTACCTGTTAGAAGCCAGGCATGCTCAGTCCTGTTCCTGTTCGTAGCCAGAAACCTGCTGAAATGTGTCATCTTCCTGTTGGTAGTCAGGCAAACTGCTGACCTGAGTATTCTTGATGTTGGTAGCCAAGAAACCTGCTGATCTGTGTAATATTCCTATTGGTAGCCAGGCAACCTGCTTACCTGAGTACTATTCATATTGGTAGCCAGGCAACCTGTTGATCTGTGTAATATTCACATTGGTAGCCAGGCAATCTGCTTAGCTGAGTTCTATTCGTTTTGGCAGCCAGGTAACCTGCTGATCTGTTTAATATTCATATTGGTAGCCATGCAACCTGCTTGGCTGTGTACGATTCCTGTTGCTATCCAGGCAGCCTGTTGATCTGAGCACTCTTCTGTTGGGAGCCAGCCAACCCGTTGACTTGAGTGCACTTATTTTGCTAGTTAGGCAAACAATATTATGTTGATGCACTTGCACGCAGAACATCAGGATGAGATGCAGAACCTCAGGATGAGGAACAAAGTATCAAAGGAATTTTTCAAACAGACAACATTGAATGCAGTTTACAAACAGATATTATTCAATAACCAGAAATCAACTTAATCGAATTCAAACGACAGAGATGTGATTTTCAGAAATAATTCAGTTCATTACCTAGGGACCAACTTCCGATTATCAGGTAGTATGAGCCGGGCGTTCCTACACTCACCCCGACTGGTTTTATGCGCATCTCCCCTGCGCATTATGTGTGTAAAAGCAACGCTCACCGATAACAGGCGAAGCAGCCCATGTAAAAGCCATCTGCATGCAGCAGCAGCGGAAACCTTCTATCAGCTCCAAACGAGGCTTGGAGTAATTTAATGTAATCTGAAGGCAAATAACTGAACAGTTGTAGTAGGCATTGGGGAGCCCACTTCTTGCAATGTCTCAGTGCCGGAATGGTCCTGACCTCCTAAAAGGTGACAACTGTCACGGTGTGGTGATGAAATAATGTCACATTCGCAAATGAGTTATTGCCCAGCCTTTTTATCTGACATAAATGTGAAATTGGAGACAATGCACCCTCCCCCCCCCCCAATTAAATCCGGGCGTAGTCCATTTCAGATCCAAACCATAGAATCTTGTGTTATTAATTATTATTATACATCTACCTTCTGGCCAGTTAATAATGTTCTGGTAAATCAGATGAAGATGAAGCCATGGTTGTTTTGTACCTCATCATCATCATCATGCTGTCGGTCGTGATGCGACAAAGACTGCACCTACTATTGGTGTATATAAGGATGTTGGTGGTGCTTTAAAGTGTCACCTAAGAAGTCCTTGTTATATATAATAAGGCATACAAGAATAGATTATAGCTTGAATTACCTGCCACTATTGATGAATATTGCATACACACAGGTGTCTGCTAGAAAAGTATTATGCATAGCACAAACACTTACACAGGCGAACCCTGGTCGAGTCAAACCGATGACATAAACATTGATATTTAGCACTTCCTAGCCAGGCGCTTGGCATTATCAGGACACGGCAAAGACTGGTTGGCTCAGTGTCAGGATGATGTGACTGAGTGGGATATCAGGTCATGGTGCTGGCAGCCTAGACTCCCAGTGGGGAAGCACTATATAGCTGCCATGAGTGTGCACTGTCACAAGGCAGTGCCCACCCTGATATGACCTTAGATGTTGCCAGGACCTAACACTTCAACAACCAAACAAGCTTACACAGACATACTTTGTTGAGTGGTGGGTGAAGGAGTAGATTTGTTACTAGAGGGAGCCCAATGGAGACGCCACAGCGAGTGTCAAGTAAAAAGTGAGTGAGAATAACTGGTTGGTAATAACTTCCATGAATCTATACTGCTATTATTAGTATACATCACATATATACGGATATCTACCTATATGTCGATAAATACAGGAACAATATATAAACATATATATATATATTTGTAGGTATATGCACGTATCCATATACTAATACATACATATCTATGTAAGTTCCGCTACAGAAGCACACAATCTCTGGGGTACTTTTATTACAATACTTGTATTACAATGTTTCTCTGGCTGGGAAATGTCCTGTCCATATACATCTAGTCCTGTATTGGGGAGCATAGCAGCCCTAACCAGAAGCTGCAGCTCGGAGGCTATATAGCCCCGAATCGGGAGCACGTGAGTGGTCACGCCACTCGATCACGCTACCCACCAGCGGAGGACCATGGAGTTCTCTACTGGCTGCCCACTCACCTTACATACATATATGTCAATATACAGATAATATATACACGCACATTGCCTCAGTATGCATAAATAGATGGCTGACGTGTACCCACTGCCACGTCGATAGGAGCGCGACCTGGTGCGCATGCTTGCAGATTCAGCCAGTGCGCCTGGCCACTAGTAATGTAATGCTAACGAGGGTAATCAGTACATTAGATGGGTGCACAAGCCGCCCCTGAGTCGCTACCTGCGACCATGAGTATACATTAGTACAGTACCACCCCGTTAAACCAAGCTCAGTTAAACCAAACGATCGGGTAATCCAAACTTTATTCGGAGGCCCGGAAAAATACTACCATTTATCATATAAAAAAAGTTGGTTAAACCAAAGTCGGTTAATCCAAAGTATTGGTTAATCCAAACAAAATTGTCGGCCCCAGGCCACTCCGGTACGGTTAGACCATGTGGTTATAAGGTCATCTGAGACTTTTTTATGTGATAAATGGTAGTATGTTACCGGGCTGCCGAAAAAAGTTTGGATTAACCGATCGTTTGGTTTAACCGAGCTTGGTTTAACGGGGTTATACTGTATATACATAAAAAAACAATAAGCAAAGTGTTCATAGACATTGTATATTACGTTCATAATGCACCCACGTGTTTGCCAAAGCCAAGTCAAAGTTGTAGCCAAAGCTTGGTTAACCCAATGATCGGTTAATCCAAACAAATGTCTAGGTCCCTTCAAGTTTGCTTTAACGGGGTTATGGTGTATACTGTAAGTGACCCTGCCTTACACAATGCCCCTCTCTCTGTTTACCTGACTGCTGCGTGTGCATGCACGCGAGGCGCAGATTCGGTCCCTGCGCACGCGCAGTACACCCATGTCGCGCAAGCCAGAGAGCTTGGCTCCCTCATGACTCAATATGTTTCCTTTAGTCGTACAATGGGTCCCTTCTCACTAAAACGTCCTGCGACTATTCCGCTCATGATAATGTCAACAACCAAAGCTGCATGATCCTAGCCTTCGGATGAGTAAGAATTGTCTCCATAGAATCCGAATGCGCTCTAATTTCACACATTATGTTATTTCTGTATGCAGTTTAAAGCTAATGGAGTATTGTACCTTAAAGAGCATTGCTCATAATCATAGTTAGGGGCATCGATGCGGATTCAATTAATTTTGTTAATGCAAAAAAGGTCGGTGAAATGCGAATGACGTAGTCCCACTGTGCAGTCAGTCCCATTACAGTCACGATCCCACAGTGACACCAGCACCACCACCCCACCTCAACAAACGCAACCTAGATGGGGGATCGACGCCCCCACCACTACCCCTGACACTCTCCGCCCCGACCCCGCCTGCACCGCCCCGCCTGTCCACCGTAGAGGTGCTGATGATTGACCTCGGGCTCACGTAACCACCACCAGCAATTGGTTTGGTCGTGTTTCCGGTATCCTCCGGCAGGTGGAGAACACACATAGCTGGCTGCAATGTGCCGACCTAATGGCTCACATTGTGGTGCGCTGATGAAAAGGGGGTTTGCTTTGCTACTGCGGCATGACTTGGCCCACAGCAGGGCTGGCCATGTTTGCATGACCTAACGAGGAATTGCGCATGCGCGGCACCTTCATTAGCTCTGGAAGTCCCAGCACCTCACTGCTGATGTGGCGTCCTGTTAATTTAGCCAGAAACCACAGTTTCATTCCGGGACACATGCCATGTTCTGCACGGCCGGGCTCATTTATTTCCATCGTAGACTTATGAACTAGAAGCCATTCAGTCTGCCTCTTTGGGCTGTGTCATATTTGGTAATTGTTGATCCATTCCACATATATATGCCGTACATTCGTATATTTTATTTTAATTTGGCAATATATCATTTCTTCACTTGTACGCTAAAATTGTTACTCATTAATTGTTGGTTAGTAACTAAAGATGCATAGTCCGATGAAGCATCACATTTTCAAAACTAACATAATTCAATTAAGGCGGAGACACAGGTCTATAGTGGGGTTTTATTACACGGAAGAACTCAATGAACGTTATACAGTTTGGTCAGTGTCAGGTCAATTCAGTCTTTCTCTCATCATCTCGGGTCAGCTATTATGCTGAACTCCTGGACTCGAACCCTCAGCCCTACACGTTCTCCTTATTTATATGTGTGCTTGATGGTGGTTTGATGAAGATGGCTGCAGCAGTTGTGTTCTGGTTTGAACGGATAGACCGTTGGACATATGGGAAAAGGGGCATGGTCTAGTGTCGCCTCCTGTCCTCCATTTGAATAAGTATCCGACTCCGCCTTGTTCAATTACCCATGTTGCAAGCAACATCGACAATTCCAAAGGCATTTCCCTGAGTAATACGAAGCGCCTGACTGTTGTAGGGACAGGTATCAATATCTAAGTCATCGTTTTGACTTGACCTGGAATAAAGCCCGCCACATGGGAAGATCACCCATCTTGTCTACGTGTTTTAGTGTTGCGTTTCTTTTCTGTCAAATGCTATGTATACCTCCTTCACTATTTTACTGAGGTTGTAAAATATTGTAATACGATGGCTTCACGAATTGTTCATACTATAGCTTTGTGAATTATTTCTCATGGAGAGACAGCTCTATTTAAGCTACATTATCATTTATTTTCATAGGTCACTTATTCTTCCAGTTGATGTCGGCTTAATTAAATATAGATTCGCAAAGTACAGGCTTGTACATTTCTAGGAGCACTCAAAGTATGCCCCTAACACTCTCTGAAAACCTATATGATAGAACTCACTATATATAGAATCCGATTTGGCATTGGCGCACGCACCCACCAGGCACTGTGCACTAATCAATATAGCAATAATCAGTGCACTATAAATACCACTAGATATCACCATCCGAATAGCATCATCATAACATACTCGCGCTCATGGCAACTAGAAAATATTGCAGATTGTATTTTTGAATGCGAACAGTGACTATATAATATTATTTTATTTTTAATTATAATTAAGCATTTGCTCGTCCAAATACACTGAAGTGTTGATAGAACATGGCGTCATACATCGCATGGTTTGTTGTTTCTCCTCTTGTTTAGAAAGGTGCATGTATGGTGGGTGGGCATCGTCCTGTGATGTGAGAAATGGGTGTAATTTGACATTGATGTTCCCTCCGCTGAGATTCTCCTCACATATTTGAGCTGTCACCTGAATTAATGCAACCATCGTGTTGGGCATAGTCAATGTACATACATATGTAGATGTATTGTGTCTAGCACCCCCGCGGTAATGCATAGATGCAAGCAAGTAAACATGTAAAGCTTGTTTTATTTAATGACGCCTCTCGAGCACATTGATTTTTGTATCATATTATCAGCTATTGGAGGTCAACATATGGTCATTCTGTCATATTTCTTTGAAGGAAACCTACCGCCGCCACATTGGCTACTCTTTCCAATAAGCAGCAACGTGTCTTTTATCTGCACTTTCCTTTAATATGCACATGTCATGCAATATATCTGATATATATGTATATATAACTATATACAGAAAAACCTCTCTAACCGACTACCTCCACAGATCGACCACTCCCATATACCGATCGCTTTATTTGGATCCCAACAATACGATTGTAAGGATATTCTAACTGTCTAAGCCGACCACCTCCCTAAATGGACCACTTAAAGTTGGTCCCCTGGGCGGTCGATATAGAGAGGTTTTACTGTATATATGGAGCAGCCCAGTGCTCTCGCAATAATTGTTCTCTAACACTGGACTATATCGTGATACTTTCGTTGGCGTATCATATTAGAGGAAGAATTCCACGATATCCGTAATGTTGCGAATGAGGAAACATAAAACAATGAAAAATTGTATATTGTATTGTTATTACCAGAAGATTATGTGCTTTAATTGAAGAAGTTACTGCTGGTCTACAGGGGTATCTAGACAGTTGTGGGAATGCTAATAATAATGCTAATAATGTACTTCTTATTAGATATATAAGTTGGAAGGTGTCCTGTAACTGAAAGGACCATCTGGGAATGCTAATAATAATGCTACTAATGTATTTCTTATTAGATATATAAGTTTGAAGATGTCCTATAACTGAAAGGACCATAAGAAAAGTGGGGATATACGTGACTGGTAGACGTGAAATGGCACAGAGACAATGGAGTGACATGGGCTGCTGGAGGAAGCTAAAGATTGATGGATTTCGGGTCACATGAGAAGTCACATGATCAGTTTTGAGTGGGTTTGTCCGATTTTGTTAGTAAATGTGACACTCCACTCGTAGTAAATGTGACACTCCCAGTAGATGGCGTGACTCTTATAATTGGAACTGATGCGCAGAAGATGCAAGTGGCAGTACCTTCTATACACACCCATGTCTGTCATGTCTTTCCTCTCAGATGCATCCGTCATAATGCTAGCCTTGTGCCTGGTTCACAGAGGGGTAATAAGAGTCTGCCTCTCTCTCCCTCCTAGGCTCCTCCCTCGGCCTTCCCCTGCGTTGTGGGCTTACGCCTGTGCCGCCCCTGTCGCACCCGCTTCCTCGCCACCTCCGGCACTACTTCGAGTCACTCCTCCTCCAGCTCCCGACCTGCACACACCTCTTTTTTCAGTTGTTTTCTTTCTTTTCTCTTGGTTATTACTCTTCATAAGGCGGAGGACTCTTCGGGGCTCTCGTCCTCTTCTTTGTAATAAACATACTTGTTATTCCCAGCTTGCCTTCCACCTTCTTCCCTCGCCGCGTGCCATGTTGCATTATGTTGGGACTCGGCCATGTGAACCCCAAACATTACTATGCTCCACAGGTGTATTCTGACAACTGTCTGTCAGTCCCCACCTGTGATTACTTTCAAAACCCATAAGGAAGAAAGGACGACACGTCGAGCAAGATTGACAGTGAAGAGGTTGTGCTTTATTGCCATCAACTCCTGTTCACCTACTGGCGACCTATCACCCTCACGCCTTACCAACTGCCTACACAGATCCTCATGATTATTGCTAGTGTATATCCGAATCAGAGCTTACAGCCCATTGAATCTGAGTCCAATAGTTGTTGCACACAGCTCAGTGTCTTTGGAATAGATGTTGCTAGTTTGAGTGCAGAAAGTGGAGTCTCCTCACAGAGTGCTTCATGTGGGCTCTGTGTGTCAGATATAAGGAATGCAACCAGTCAATCAGACACCCTCGACAGCCTGGGTGGGTGAAATCCTAATAGCTGTCCCTCAACCCCAGCTGCAGGTGGTGTCCATAATGTATGCAGGATGGCTGGGTGTGCTTGTCCATCGGCCCTGTGGTAACAGGTAGTTGCAGACAGTTACAATAAACATATATTAAAATGCCCCTTCCCTCCACTTGCATTCTTTCTGGTGCATGGAGGGAACATTTCCATAATAATCAACTGTCTCTTCAATATGAACATCACATCACAATCTCGGTTGCTATGCGTTAATACATTTCCACATAGGCGCTTATGTCACAAATTGAGTGGGCCACGCATTGCTTCTTTGTTACATAATCATGGTCCCCACCCCGTTTCCCAAGAATAATAATGTTCTTTGCCAATATATAAATTCGAACCGAAAATCTGTATATTTGTACAATGTGCACACTGTTGCACATACAACATGGGCGATTCCGGCTTGACCATGCGCAGCAGTAATCAGGTACAGTCAGATAGCATGCGTATGCTAGATTATATAACGGTCCATGTCTGAAAAGAGTGCTACCTTTTCAATACTTCACGTTATTAGGTGTTGTTGGAATCATGCTGATAGTACTCATGTATTATGTGTCTGTTTTGTATGATGTTTTTTTCTTGTTTATGGTTTATTTTTAAATAATTGTTTATACTTGTCAAGTGCGCAATGTGTGACAAGTATAAATCATCCCTGATGCTGCTCTCTGTAAATTGGATATGCCTATGTGTGACTATGTTGAACTATGTATAAATACATAGCGTGCACAAGTCTTACTGCTTTTGAGGAAAAAAAAGTTGAAGTAACGGGAAACCCTGCAACCGAGTGTCCAAAGGCGGGCGGAGTTTCATCCCTTCCTGGAAGTGTGGACAGTGATATGTGGCGGGTGAGTATGGGAAGAGACACTAGTATTCCCTAGCTACTTTGTGTGATAACACGGTTTATCACCATATATAATTCCAGTTCCCGAGTGACAATATTCGCGCCACTGTTGGAAGTCGAGCGCGTGGTGGCGCCACCGGTCACAGAGGTTCGTCACCCATGGAGTAGTACACACCATAGCAATGGTTAATAATAGGAAGATAATATAGGGAACATCCCATACACGCCATTATACTCGCATAATCTTCATACATCACATATATGTATAACCAGTTCTCCATTTAGGTATTAGAAAAAAAGAAGACCGAGCTAGACTGAGTACATTATTTGTCTCTGGCAATACATAATTAGCCCTACCGGATACAAAAGCAAATATTTCAAGTGAGTGACTGTTTATTCTGTTGTCAGTTAGTAATTTGTCCGTTGGTGGCGCTCCGGTTGAACCGTCCAACAGTGAATCATATCCTGGTCGGCATTGTTCAATATACAAATAGCAGTAAATAAATAACCAAGCATTTCTGCAATATTTATATTAGCGTAATACATTATACTAGTTACACACATAAGAGATCATGGTGCTGGTGGCCTGATCTCCCAGTGTGCAGCAGTATTAAGTCGCCATGAGTGTGCACTGTCACAAGTCGGTACCTGTACTGATATTACCTTAGATGTTGCTAGGACGTAAATCAGTTGCAATACAAGAACCGTCTGTATGAGCTCGGTTCGTCTCGCAGTCTTATTTAAAGGTTGCTTTGCCCGTACATCTACCGATACACCAGATGGGATGGCCGAATGAGTTGTTTGAACCATGGTTGAATCAAACCAATGACTTAATAATTGATACTTATCATTTCCTTGCCAGGCGCTTGGCATTATTAGGATAGGGCAATGACTGGTTGGGTCAGTGTCAGGATAATGTGACGGAATGGGATATCAGGTCATGGTGCTGGCAACATGGTCTCCCAATGGGGCAGCACTATGACGTCACCATTAGTGAACTGTGTCATAAATCAGTGCCCATTAGATATGACTTTAGATGTTGCCAGGACGATAGACTCCAACAACCGACCTCTACCGACACGACCACGACAATGCCGACAATCTTTGGCTATGCACACTAAAGTCCTTGGCCGCAACCCAAATGTCATTCACCGCCGAGGCATTGCTCTTCTGGCCGTGGATGCTGGCAATAATCGACACAAATACTTTTAATGGCGAAGGAACTAGTGCGAGAGAATGTGAGGAATGACAGATGATGATATCTGTTCAGCATCGAGCCAATAGCCCATTTTCTGTTCAGCATGCATAGTGAGCTGCGACGTACAAAATTCATTCTTGCCACTGCTATCAAAAGGTGGGTTGGTGGTGGAAACCCTCTCTGGTACCTTTTCCACAAAGCATGATGCACACTGAACTGTCACCCGCAACACTATATATTACCGTAACATTATTGGATGGGTTGATGGTGGAAACCTTCCATCAGACATTTCTCAGAACTGCCACCCGCAACATTTGCTATTATCCTGACATTATTGGATAGCTTGGTGGTGGAAACCTTCCATGAACCATTTCTCACAGGGCATGCTGCACACTGAACTGCTACCCACGACAATAATTCTTCCACTGACATCATAGAATGGGTTGGTAGTGAAAATCCTCTAAGAGACCTTTCCCAGATGCTGCGTACTGAACTTCATGCTACCCATAGCGTTAGCTCTTCCACAGACATCATATGGAAGGCTGGAGTTTGAAGTCTTTTATTAGACCTTTTCCACAAAAGGTGTTGCTAACTGGAGTGCCAGCCACAGCATTACCTCCTGTATTGACGACATAGATGGGTGAGGGGGGTTGTTTTTTGGAAATCCTCTAATGTTTTTCTTTGTTGCAAGTATTACAGAAATACACATTTAGCATCCTAACTGTTTCACAGTTGCACAGTAGTTTCACGTGAACCATACTCCTGGAGATTTGCACAGAGAGAGAACAAAAATAGCACTTTCACTTCCGAGTCCACATTATACCCACCTGGGTGAGGAAGGCTCAGATGGGATCAACGGAAGCCTGTAGCGAACAAAACCAAGAACTGTACCCGCAGGAATAGTACTAGTAGTTTCGGCAAAGACAGCCACAGCCACAGCCACAGCCACAGGCACGAAGGAATATTATCAACACAGTTAGCTAAGTAAATGTGCCCGGGCGACGAAGCCTTGCCTGAAAGAATCAAACTAAGTTTACCAAGACTGCGGTATGAAAGAATCAAACTAAGTTGACCAAGCCTGCCGTATGGGGGCGTGGCGTGTGGCATTAATTATGTGAGATATGGCACCAATCGGACCCTGGAGGATTCAAAGACCGTTAGTCAGGTGGGTGCGGTGGGAGAGGGGTTGAACTCGGGGTCGCACTACGCCCCACCCCGGGGGGGATTAGGGTGGTTGTGTATGTGCGACATGATAATCCACTGCTTCGGCACTGAGACCAGAATAACTGCACTCCCGAGCTCCCAGGGCCAATCCTTTACTATCAGTGAAGGGGGCTTTGTCGGGTCAGGGCTTGTGGGTGGAATAGGTGTCTGGGTGGCTCATAGTTGGGTGGGCTGTATGAGTCTGCGCCACACAACACCCGGAAGAAAATGGGGTCAGGGTGACTTGGATATTGCAATGTTAGTTGCTATATACAAGTTTCATATTTCGATGCTTTTAAGTTTCCTGTCATTTTCGTAGATACATATATTAGACTGATCGCTTTAATTTACCCCTACCTTTTGTTTGAAGTAACTTAGGAACATATTTGTAGTGTAAACATGCAACATTAATGTTGGTGTGCTTGTCAAAATTCTGACGTCATCTGCGTTAGCAGGAATATATTTGATTAAAGTGACTCAACATTCCGTTTCGTGCTGCAGGAAATACTGAATAAATGAGTGTCTAACTTAGATATGTTGGTTTACAACTAGATAAGTGCTTTGATTTTGCAAATGGTGTGCTCTTTTCGGACTATGCATCTATAAATAAGAACAGACAATATTATCTGGCGGTACACATTAACTACTCACGTTTGCTACACTGGACAGTGCTAGAGATTGATATAAATGAAAGGAATAATTCAGATTAAATATTTCCATTTAAATAGCCTTCGCTATTAGAGTGATGAAGGTCATGGTAAGATATCATGGTAAAATAAAACTTAAATGTATTTACACTCATGAGTGAGTTGATCAAGACCATTAGATTGGTTGGATGGTGGGTTGGTTGTTGGAGTGTTATGTCCTGACAACGTCTAAGGACACATTACGACGGGTACCAACTTGTGATAGTGTGAACTCATGACAAAGTTATAGTACTGCCACACTGGGAAATCAGGCCACCAAAACCATGACCCGATATCCCATTCAGTAACATTATCCTAACACTAAGTCAACCAGTATTTGTCAATGTCCAATGCCATGCAGAGAAGTGACAACTATCAATTTTGTAAGTGATTGGTTTGACTCGCCTGAGAATTGAACTCCCGATCTCCAACACGGGAGGCCTGCCCTCTACTGATTCGGCCACCGCGCCCAGTTAGACCATTAGATAAAGTTATAAATAGATAAAACGATAGTGCAGTTGATAATTCTCTAATTTGAATACTTTGTTAGGGCGTGTAATTATGATAATCGAACACATGTTAAGCCCGGTTGACCAGATTATTAAAATATCAATCCTGGTTCATTTCACTTGTCGCTATAGGGTCGCAATAGGCACATATACTACTTAGTGAACCTTGTGTTGTTTTACTTTAACTGTCTTATGGCGTAGCTGCGCCTCCTTGTCGACACTCATTCTATAAGGCCAAACAAACATAAAGTTGGTGAACGTCCTTTTGATCACACTATTCAGGGTCGGGCAGGCGGTTTTTATTTTTATTTTATGTTTATTTTGTCAGTATATCATACAGTTCTAGGAGTTTCAATTTTGGAAATCAATGGCTTCACTTTTTTCCGCCGCGTCTTGGTATGGATTACCGATTTCAGTGAGCAGGTGTCACACTGATGGTAGCTACCCCTCTTTTTCCACAATGTTTTCATTTATCCCACAGAAAATACAGATTGATTTATATCCCGCTGAGTAATATGTAAATTATATGCTAGTTAACAGTTAAACAAAAATCAGGGGAGGGTGATTTTTCAATCACGGGCGAGGAAGATCACCAATTATTATTTGTAGTTGGCCTAACCACCAGCGCAGTTTCCAGTGTTACTGGTTTAACCTTGTGCTGAGACATCGATATTATCTACCTTTTGTGTCCGCGTTAATGACACTCTGTGAATTCGAGGTGTTGGGTTCTCTGGCAGTAAAAGACACTCTGGTGAAACTAAATATACTCGAGAAAATAAAGATAGATCTTGTGGCAGTTTCATGTTCGGGATATGCTGATCGGCAGTTTCTCATGAACAACACAGTAAATGTGCAAATTTACAGTGGTCGTATCTCATGGTTAATGGCGGGGTCTAAAATGTACTTCTTATATTTATTCGCCTCTGTCCATTATTCGAATTAGCAGCCATTAAAAGATGAAGTAATATGAGGAATAGATTCTCTAATTTATCAAAAGTAGAGTTAAAATAAAAAGCATAAGACAATAATGTCTTTACCTGTAAACCTGGTGAATAATACTTCAAACATAGTTTTCTCTGTTAGATTTCACAAAAAGAACTGTTATCTATTAACGGTACAGAGAAGAAAACCAAAACGAAATATAATTTGCTGGTGGATAAATTTGTATATTTACTAATCCACTTGCGTCAGTAATCGCGCATTCCACCAAATTTAATTCATGCGTTATTCCAAATTCTTTGTTTTCCTCATGACCCTTATATGTTATTCCACCTTAGTTCAGGGAGCCCCCCCCCCCCCTCCCACACCGCATCACCCTCACCACCACAGCCAGATCCGCCCCCAGATTCTGGATCTTCACAGTCGCCCGTACAGCGCGCAGCCCCATCCTCGACCCCCGTGCCAAGCCGGGCCACTTTAATCCGATATTCCCCCTGACATCTCTCGCCACGTCACGCCAAAAAGCCCGCCCTTCTCTGGCAGCGCCTCTGACGCCATTTGCAGAAATTGCACATTTGTCCTTCAATTTCCCCGCCATTTTGGCGCGAGGTTTCGCACGCAGAGCCACGGGCTTCCGGACGCGGCCGGAAGTGCCGGTGGTGCTGGTGTGGTTGACTGGGCATGAGTGGGGTGAAGGAGGGAGGGAGGGAGAGAGGAAGCAAGTTTGTGGAGAGGTCAAAAGAGGCGAATTCTCTAGGCCTTGTGCAGGGCTGATTTCCTGGGGACAGATAACACAGTGTGGGGGAAAGATGGGTCAGCCTAGGGTAGAGTATGGTAGTTTAGGGTATGATTGGTTAGGGTAGAGTAGGTTAGGGTATAGTAGATAATAGTATGATTGGTTAGGGTAGAGTTTCCTGGGGCAAAGCTGATTTTCCTGGGGACAGAGTAGTATAATGTAGGGGGGGGGGGAGGGAATCGGTATGGTAGGGTAGTGTAGATTGGGGCATGGTAGGTTACGGTATGCTTGGTTGGGGTAGAATAGCATGTGGCAAGACTGATTTATTGGAGACATGGAAGGGGAAAGAAGGCGGTAGGCTATAGCAGGTTAGGGCAGTGCAGGGAAGGGTAGTGTATGGTAGGTTAGTTTAGGGTAACTGGGCGTGGCAGCCTGGGGGAGGAGGGTGACATGATGGTGACATGATGATGGGAAAGTGTGCCAGAAAGTGAGTCGGACAGGACAGCAGGTTAAAACATACATGAGAAGGAAGTCCACGATCAGGTGAAGCAGGAAGAACTAGTGAGGGTAGCTCATGCAAGGGATGGTACCTAATTTAGGGTGAGGTAATGCCGGGTGGCTTAGTGATTTAGATTAGGGATTGGGTGGGTGAGTGGATGGAGATGTTGGTTGGATAGGGTGAGATAATGATGTAGACAAGGCAGAAGTGCAGTGTGATGTAAATCGCAGCACAGTAAAAGCAGTGAGTTGATTCAGGCAGTCCTGCAGTGTGGTGAGGCATGGTGGGCCAGTGTGTTAGATCAGGCAGAGAGAGACAATGTCGGGCAATGCGCCAGATCAGGCAGTAGACGGTAGGGTCGTTGGTGTACACAAAGGACAGGGGGAGTCAGAGGACGCCCAAGTCGGCAGAGTGTGATGCAAAAGTAAGCAGTGTTAGCAGGATGAGGCAATCACTTAACGCTAGGGTTGGGGCGCAAGGTATTGGTGCCTGATGGGTCCGGATAGAGCGGGCGTTGCTGGTAGGGTGGGAAGGGGTAGGTGCAGGGACAGGGTAGTCTTGCTTAAAAGATAAAACTGCATAGTTCGATGAAAACATCAAATTTTCAAAAACATTTGGTGCGAACCTACTTATCCAAGTTAGATACTGCTGCACTTATTAAACGTATATTCCTACACATAACGCACACTAATTCAATTTAACGTGTTACTGCTGAAGCCTATGAGGTAGGAATATTAGCAAGCATGCCAACATTAATTTTGGATGTTTACAATTCAAATATCTCCATTTTAAGGCGAAGTTGCTTCAAACTACTAAAGTATGGTAGATTATAACAATCAACTTAATGTATTTATTTACCTCAGAAAATTAAAGAAACTCAAAACCCTCGAACTATGCAACTTTTAGCCAAAGCAGAGCCGGAGAAGGCAGGAGACCCAGGGAAGCCCGCTAGGTGGCGGTGACGCTCACCCCCCCCCCCCCCCTCCAGAGGGTCCGTCTGGACAGCAGCTGGGAGCTGAACCTTCCGGTGCAGCAACAGCTTTTTGATGTTGCCGCCAGCAGTGCATCGCTAGTCCATTCGCAGGAGGTCATTACAAGTCCAGCCCGGCTAGCGACCGACTGATCCCCGCTGGCAGATGCCTCGACGTATTGACTTCTCCCCCGGGTTTTGTGTTTGTTTAATTGATTTATTCACAGTGATTCGCCATTGGAAAGACGCAGGTCGACATGAACATCGACAAGCGGAATGTAGAGTACAGGATGATTGCCCGATTAGTGTCTTTGTATGGGAGGCGGTGTTCACCCCCATGTGAACGGCACGTACGAGGATGTTCAGTTCCAGTTTCCGTCAAGTTGCCATTTTGTTGGTTCTTGACTTCCGGTGCTGGGGCACCACGATTGATGCCACTGTATTGATTACTGGGGGGCTGCTTATCTGTTGCCACAAGAGCTAATTAGTCCTGACTCGATAGCCTCTTTTGTATCTTGCGTAGCAACTGATCATAAGCAGTGTTTACACGGGCGAGTTAAGTCACTTCATATGAATCGCCTTGCCTAGTTCGCCTCACATTCGCTGTGTAAACGTGACTCTGAGGCGGATTAGGGCTGATTCACTTCATATGATTCACTTTATGTAAACCACCTTGCCAGGTGGTTTATATGAAGCGATTCAGCTGGTTCCTGGGCGGCGATAGTGTAACATAGCGGTGCTTGCTGGCTACAGGCTCAGCTGTAATTATACACTGGTACCCGGCCGTGTTAGGGACCGATTAGGCCAAAATCTATTGAATGCGATCATATTTAACAGAATTACATACTCAAATAATGAAATTTAATTAAATTAACCCTAAATTCCAAGCGATATTAACGTAGCAGCTACATCGGCGTCGAATCGACGAGTGTAAACTAAGCAAATAGCAGTGCTTGCCGGCTACAAGCGCACCACTAAGGCTGCTGGTTCCCGGTCGCCGACACACTTTCAAACTCGCTCGTCTAAACCCACCACTACTTCGCTTCATATAAATCCATTTGCCTAATTCGCTTCACAATTGCCCATGTAAACATGGCTATTTATGGCAATCAAGAGGGATTCCATAATTAGGAGTGGATCCTTCCTAATAATAGTTATGAATAATAAATTATCTATCTGTGCTTGGGTTATGTATATAGATTTACATACTTTACATTGAGCTAAATATCCAAGCGATTTTAAAAGGCATATGAAAAAGTTTGACAACAAATACCGATATTTTCCATTGAATTATTGACTTATGCTACAGCGGCAGTGGAGGGAATCCTAGCCGATTAACTTTAAATATCTAGCTTTTTCTATTGGAATGGACTGGTTATTGTGTCTAATTCCCCGTGTCCCCCCCCCCCCCCCCCTTCCCCTACCTCTGCCAATTTGGATTTCCACTGGTGTGTATAACCCTACAGTGTCATCAAAGGCTGGTCACTCTCATACCATGTCTATGTGGTGTGGGAGGTTAAAAATCCATTGGATCGGTAAAACAGGTAAAAGTGTAGGCTCAGGCTTTCTATCGACAAACTGTCTAATAGTGAAAACAAGTCTATTCAGACTTCTCTATGATAGGCAGTAACAATCTTCAACAAACAGAGAGGATATATATATATTTTATGGTGTAGAAAGTATTCTATTATATATACAATAACAAATATGTGAACCCAGTAAAGAACTGTGTGTCAAACAAGACAAAGAGTATGCAAGTACACTCAGAAGCAATTTAATCTCGACAGTAAAGTGATAACATACATCCATGTAAACAAAGCAGATGTGTATTTGCCGATGTCATTCCAGCCTTTAAAAGTTATTATTGTTCAGGAAGGGGACACTCTCTCCATTACAATCGTTGATGTGTTTCATAGTACCCATGACGATACACTGGATATATGCCTTAATGGGTAAAATATCATGGGTACGGAAGTATGTATTTTGTCACAAATACAATATATAAAGAACCAGCTACAAATCAGGCAAAATAACCCGGTGAGTCAAATGTATCCTATAATTTGGCACAATAATGACTGCCTGTAATAAATACAACATGAAAATGGTATATGACAAGTGGCGAGCTGGCACTTACAGCCTTAGATACATAAGCTGTTATACTAGGTGCCGAAATACATATTGAGCCCACACAATTCACAGGTCCACTAGGGACCAAATTCCACAGATAGCAACCTATAGTAATAATGATAATCAAATATCACACCTCTCTCTCCATATATATATATATATATTTACAATTTAAATGTCCATAATACCTTATTCATCACATACATAATCACTTATTTCCATTCATGGCCATCATATATTCAGTATACTATATATTCTCATTGAACACTTGAAGCTACGTTTACTCTATATGTGATGTATACGCATTATGCGAGTATAAAGGCACTTACGGGATTATATGTTTTTTTCCTACTTATTATTGATGGGGTGGCGTACTTGATGTATACCCCCTCCTCCAACCACGATACCGGTGGCGCCGCCACCGGCGCGACTATACCCGGGATGCTACACTGTCACTCTCGCCGCACTCAGTGCGCGAGGGATGTCTGCTCATGGGTTCTTTGCCATGGCTTGCTATCAGAAGCTGCTGGGGACGGGAGTGTGAAATAATACATATATGTATCGTAATGATCCACAGGCGCTGAACCTTGCTGAGACGGCCTGGGTGTGAAGCTGAAGTTTCGTGTCGTGCCCGCTTGGCGGCTTCTATCGCCCCGCCCCCTGGCGTGTATTCAGGCCTGGCGTTAGGACGGGGTGCCAGGGGCGGGTATTGACACCCTGTCTTCTCACATTTAAGATCGTAGCGTCTAACCAGGGACTCTCTCGGTGAAAACCTGCCCCTCCCTTCTCCTTCCCCTGCACACCCTCCACCTCCCCACACTCCGCCTTCCCCCGCCCTCTCCCTTCTCCCCCCCCCCCCTCCACTACGCTCCATCTCCGCCCCGTCCCCCGCCCTCTCCCTCTCCCTCCTCTCCTCCCTCCGCCCTCTCTCTGCTCCCTCCCGCCGCCACACCCCGCCGCTACCCCACACATAGACACTGCCGACCGGCTTCTCAATAATGAATTTAATCATCAACATTCCAGCCCAGTAAATAATTCAGCCGTCTATTTCAGAGGTGCCTATTGTAACTCTCCCACATCCACCGCCCGCCCCCATCTCCCACCGTCAAATATAAACAGAAATCAAAAAGAAATTCACCTGCTTTTGCTTGGAGTTGGGTTTTGGGGGGTATTTTTCAGGGCAATGATATCGTCAGGCTTCTAAAAACTATTTTTTTTAAAGCAACAACAAAAATGAAACAACAAATAGATACCTCGAAAATGTCGACGACGTTGCTTTTGGAAGGCTGTTATATTTGTAACACCCCTTCAAATTGATATAATTCAGAAATGACGTGTCGGGACTAGGACGGCTCCTGACATAAGTGAAAGGCAATGAGGCACTTGCACACCAGACTGTCGCGTGTCACGTGGTGTCATTGCGTTCCCTCCCGTGAAGACGCGGAAATCATGGCGGCCGCGGCGAAACGCGGCGAAATGTGGCGAAGCTCAGCGAAATGCTAAATGACAGCCCGCGTCTTTGTTGTAAGGGCGCGTTCGATTGCTGAGATTGCAACAAAGCCGGCGTAGACTGTTTAGTTTGTATAGCAATCTGGCACACAACAACACAACAACCCAAATCCCTACCCAGACAGACGCCCACCCACCCACCCCCTCCCACACACACACACACCGCCCCCACTCCCGTGCAGCTAGCCTTTAACGTACTGTAACATATTCCGATTAAACGCATTGGTGGGGGAATGCAGATGGCATATAATGGTAAATGGTACATAGTGCCAGTTGTATGAATGTATGTATGTAGTTGCTGGGGATCCTTTACTTATGGTCAATAGTTATTGTGTATTAGGCAGATAGTGTGAAAGAGGCACTAGAGATAGTGTGTAAGGGGCATTTTGAGCTCTACCCATTACCCCCCCCCCCCCTCTGTTAGTCACGGATCACCACACAGTCAGCTCAGGCATGTTGTGGCCAAGCAGCCACATTTCATGGTGGTGGGAAGATCACTGTAGTCGTGGTGACACAGGAATGCTTGATGTTCATTGGTGGAACTGTAAATGCTTGATTCTCATTGGACAACACAGTCAGGTGGTATGCTATACCAGATCCATGTACCACTATATAATAATACATCTGAGGGCATTGTTTTGCTCTCTACTTTCATCCTTTATACTCTTCCTTTCTTTTCTTGCCTGTATTGATTTCATTATAGCCTGCCTGCACAACCACAGATTCCAGCCGAGGACTTTATAGTACGACGTGGTCCCCGTTAAACCGGATCCCGGGGCGGCCGGCGCTCCGGCCCGCCGGGCCGCCAACGGGCGTGTTAATAATTAATCGGCGAGCATTGTGACGACGGGTCCGACACGGGAGGGGGCGGTAAGGTTCGTGATGGCGCCACTGACTGGTGCATCCCAGTAACCTCAGCCAGTGGAGTCTGTTCTCGTGTAAAACAGACACACGCACACCAGTAGATATACGACCGCACACAACATGGTATGCCTGATCCCCTCCTTACCCCCCCCCCCCCCCACCACACCACACACGCACACACATCACACACAAACACAACCCACACGCGTCCCACGCTCTGTACTGCATGCTTTGCTGCACACTAGCGCTAATTAGATAACTGATATAGCCATCATGGTTCATGGTGTTTACGATTATTACACCGCGGGAGATTGTACTCAGCAACATATGTGTCAGAGAGGCTGTTATATCAACACTACACTGGAGAATTGTTGCACTGAATGCTATCCGCATTGCACGATGTTAGAGCCTTTGCTGGAAGGATCATTTTTAGCGACCTGGATTTAAAGAATGTTAGTACAACACCACTTCACACACCCACCGCCTACTCACCCAGGCACACCCGCACACACCAGCTTTCAGCAACATCACTCCAACACCCACATCCACGCTCACAGAGAAACATGGACGCATACAAACCACCGTTTAGCACCAATAGTTCAACACCCACACTCACAGAGCCACACCCACACACACACATACACTTACACATCCACTCACAAACCACCCATTAGCAACGGCATTCCAACACCCACATCCACACTCACACACAAACATGGACACACACAACCCATCCTTTGCTGCCACCCGTCCACCACCCACTCACTTATGCACACCCACACATGCTGCATCCACACCAACACGGACATAGACACACACACAAACCGCCCATTACCACCAACACTCCAACACTCACGCTCATAGACACACACAAGCCACCCTTTGCCACCACCACTCCAACACCCAGACTCACAGATGCACACATAGACATGCTACACCCACACACAGAGACATAGCCACACACACAAACCACCCTTTACCACCAACACTCCAACACCTACGCACATACCTTCACACACAAACACACAAAAACACCCCTTACCACCACCAGTTCAGCACCCCTCTCACCCTCCACTACCCACCTCCTCCCGCCGTCCCAATTCCCTTCCCCCCCCCCACTCCCCGCCGCCCCGCTGCATCTCCCCATATAGCCAGAGGCGCTCTTTGGCCGCGATCGATCGCCGGCTGCCATCAGAGAGCCCGGTGCTCACAGATCTCGAGGCCCATGTGTCGACTGTTTGGGTTACACATCAAACTGGCCCTGATGGATGCCGGTGCATAGCCATTAAGGAGTCGCTAAATGAATTTCGAGATTCAAAGTGGAAATTAGGGCTATTTGTTTCCATATTCTTCCAGTATGGGAGGTGGTTTTTTTTCAGTCTATGTGTGTAGCTTTTGGTTGAATGCTATTATTTAAGACCATGCCTTCAGTAATATTATTCGGTATTTAGAGTAGAAACAATACAATATTTGTTATAAATGTATATAGCATACATATATATATATATTTATTATTTATTTTTTTATACCAAAGTGCATTAATTATATTATTATAGGATTTTGCCGCTGTTAATGTTGGTCGATAAATAGTTGAGAGGCTCTCTAGCTATAGTGTGCAGGTATATCAGTGTTTTAATTCAGAATGTGAATATACATATACAGTAAATCTAAAACCTCTCTAAATCGTCCGACCATGGGACCGACTTTAAGTGGTCCATTTAGGGAGGTGGTCGGTTTGGAGAGTTAGAATGTCCTTATAATGGTATTGGTGGGACCCAAATAAAGCGATCGATATAGGGGAGTGGTTGATCTGTGGAGGGGTCGGTATAGAGAGGTTGTACTGTATGTATATCTATCACATACATATATATGAAGTGTTCAGGCGCAAAACCAACTAAACATCTAAAAATCCAGTTTAAATAAAAGATTTGTATTTGAAAATAATGTTAATTCTAACTAATTCCACTTTCCTTATGTTCACATGATTATGGAGCATTGAACAAAACAGTAGGAATGTAAAAAGAATAATTTTGTAGAGATTGATTCCAATGTTTGTATCAACTTTTGGATTAGGGGTTTACAGGGTTTTGCGCCTGAACTCTTCATATATATATACTTGTTTTTTCATATGTAGATATAATATACACAAGACGCGGTGGCTGACTCAGTGGAGTACATGTTTTTCCGTGCGGAATGTCGGGAGTTAAACATTCTGGGCTGAATCAAACCGATGCTTCCAAAATTGATATGTCTCGCTACCTAGCATGGTGCTCGGTTTTATTAGGATATGGCAAGGACTGGTTAGCTCACTATTAGAATAATTTGAGTGAGTGTGCAATTCGACCTGGTATCTCAGTGTGGCAGCACTATAAAGGCACCATGAGTGCACATTGTCACAAGTCTGTAGCCGTCCTGATATGGCCCTAGATGTTGCTAGGACCCAACACTTCATAAAAGAATACAAAACCCAGAATATGTATGTATGTCTGTATAGACATACTCTTCCCACTTAAAAAAATAAAGATATAATATGTAAGGGTATTCTAACTCTCTAAACCGACCAGCTCCCTAAATGGACCACTTAAAGTCGGTCACATGGTCGGTAGAGAGGTTTGACTGTATATCTATATAACTGTATTTATACTTTGACACATCCTAGCGTGTTGTGGTCCTGATATGACACTATGTGTTGCTAAACGATAAAACACAAGAATCAAACAAACCTCCGTTGTTAATGTGCATAGTAAAAAAACTAGCTAAATAGTTAATTACAAACTTGCTAACAATAATCATTTCACTAATCGGGACGGGATCGTCGAATGAGTTGAGCGTCCGTATCCCGTTCTGGTAGATCATGGGCTCAAACCCTGGTCCAGTCAAACCAATGACTTAACATGGATACTTGTCACTTTCTAGCCAGGCGTTTAGCATTATTAGAATCGGGCAAGGGGCAGTGGAGTGAGGAAGACCAATCGTCCACTTTTTTAATTTCCCTTGCTTAATCAACTAATCTACCCCCAAAAACAACAACATATTATTGGTATAGATATATATATATATCCATATATATGTACAGAAAGAGAAGCATCTGGTTTTCAGGCTATATATCTATAACACATATTAAGGGCGTTCCCTCGGCACACTCGGGTTGGCCGATTAGCCGAGTGGAAGTAAGCGAGTGGTGTCATGTCCTCTTTAGCATTGGTCAATAAAGGAACACTATCCCGTACTGAACACCACTATAACTGTATAAGTACCCGCCACGCATCGCTAACCACAATCCTCCTACCACATCGGCTTTCACCTCAAACAAGAGCTGATGCCTACCTGGACAGTAGGCCACACATGCTCCACCCCCCCCCCCCAATACCTGGACTGATTGTGGTCTGTTTTCCTTTTTTTTCTCGTCCGTGAAAAAAAGAAGAAAAAGAAGCCCACTTCTATCATTGCTGTGTTGCGGTGCGGTGTGGATCCTAATAGATAACGATCGGCGCCCGGCTGCCACCTCGACGTCACACCCGGCACGGGGTTGTGTTTGTGTGTGTGTAGGGAGGCGGGGCACGGGAGAGTGGGGGTGGGGGGGGGGGCGGTGTCCCGAGGCCTTGCTGACAAGTGTCGACCAGACGGGCCGGCGGCGTCGGCGGCGGCGGTGGTGGTGGCGGCGGTAGCGGCGGCGGCGGTGGCGGTAGTTGTAATGCTGATAGGGGAATAGGGGAGGGGGGCAGGGTAGGGGAGGGGAGGGGGTGTTTCTTGTGGGAGTCCTGCGTGATAACAGTGCTAAAGCATGTTTATGGCCGTTTAATACAAATACAAATATGAGCCCTCTGGCACTACCCCCCCCCCTTCCCCCGCGCCTCACCTTTCACAATTTCCGCCACACAAACTGACGGATACACCCATCCAACCACGCACCCACCGACGCCCAATTCCCCGGACACAGTAGTCGGCCTGTGGAGGGAGCTAATTTACGTCCGGCTGTACTGGTGTGATGAAAGCATCAGATCTGATTGCGGCAGAACGAGCGGAGATGGCTGAGTTTCCAATGGCCAGTAGAGGTACGGGATAAGGGCAATGGCGGCGGTAGAGTGGGTGGATGCGGAGAGGGTGGTGGGCTGGAGAGGCGGCGAAGGCGAAGGCGGTGGCTGGCGATAGAGGCGATGGAGGAGGACGGGGTGGCGAGTGGTGGAGGCGGAGGAGGCGGCGGTGGTGGAGGGGAGGCAGCGGCGATGGTGGCGGACGGTGGAGGCGGTGGAGGCGGACCGGGTGGCATGGATGTAGAGGGGGTAGAGGTGGACAGGGCTGCGGGAGGTAGAGGTGGACAGGGCGGCAGGCGGTAGAGGTGGTAGAGCCGATGGTGGTGGCTGGCGGAAGAGGTAATGGAAGCGGGCGGGGTGGCGGGCGGTAGAGGGGTGGCGGAGGGGGTGGCTGCCAGTAGCGGCTGTGGAGGGGGAAAAGGTAGCAGGCGGTAGAGG
Organism: Branchipolynoe longqiensis; assembly: GCA_030323885.1. Taxonomy (NCBI): domain Eukaryota; kingdom Metazoa; phylum Annelida; class Polychaeta; order Phyllodocida; family Polynoidae; genus Branchipolynoe; species Branchipolynoe longqiensis. Next base: position 56,394,465 of record CM059187.1, on the reverse strand, counting down.
CGGTGGAGGTGGACGGGGTGTCGGGCGGTAGAGGCGGTGGAGGTGGAGGAGGCGGGGGTGGTGGCGGTAGAGGCGGTGGAAGTGGGCGGGGTGTCGGGCGGTAGAGGCGGCAGTGGTAGCCGGCGGTAGAGCCAGAGAGGGTGACGGGCGGTGGAGGAGGAGGAGGTGGGGGTGGGGGCGGTAGGGGCAGTGGAGGCGGGGGTGGGCGGGTGGCGATGGTTCGCCAGAAGCTAGTGGCGTGCCGTGTGGACTGTGGTGGCGTAGTGGAGAATTGCATTAGCGGCTCCGGCCCCTTCGTGCGGCCGGGATGGACGTTGCAAGCGGGTGGGGGCGGGAGGAGAGGGGCTGAGGGGTGGGGTTCAACCAGAGGGGTGTTGTAGCGGCCTGTTCGCTCGCAATAGCCCACCCCCATTTTAAAGCCCGGCTCCCATCACCGACACACCGACACACCGACACATCCACACACCCACACACACACCGGCAGGCCACCTTCCACAGGCTAGCAACGTCTAGCCTTCCGCCTGCGTACACTGCGGTCAAGTTGAGAGCACTCTTCCTTCCCCCTCGCTCCCCCCCCCCTTTCCTCACTCCCCCACAGTAACAGCCTCCACACCTCCCGCACCAACCCCCCCACTCAAGCTCCCCACCGTGACGTGCCCCATCTCACCGCGGCCCCTTCTCCTGGCCAGAGCTAGCACTCAGAGTTAGCACGGAAGCGCCGTTGGGCAACAATTCTCACACGGGCCGGGCCACCCGCTGCTCCCCCTACCACCGACTCCCCTTTCCCCCACCCTCTCCCCCACCCTTTACCCCTCCCCATTCCCCTCATCAGGCCCCACCGTGCGCCCCCTGGCGGCTACCGACGCCTGGGCACGCCATCGCGCCCTGATCATCTGCCATGATAACTCTATTATTCGCGCGTCGTCCCAACTTGGGCAGAAGCTCACTAAGCACCATTTGCGCCGACTGGTGCCATCACTTTTTTGTTGTACTCTTTTACACTTTTTTTTACTCCACTGCTGACCGCTGCGGGCTGATATATGTCGACTCCCTCTGCCCAGACATACTTTTCTTTTTCTTTTCTCTTACCTCACTTCAATATATCCTCGGCAAAAGACATCGGCTCATGTTGCTTCCCTCTGCTGGGCAGGGCAGTGTTCTGTCTGTGCCAATCAGGTACTCGCATAGGAATAGCATTGCTCCAACTTAAGGAGCCATATGTTAAGCTAATAACCAGGCGCTCAGGATTATTAGGATAGGGTCATGACTGGTTGGCTCAGTGTCAGGATAATGTGACTGAGTGAGATATGATGCTGATGGTACTATTATTCACGCGTCATCCCAACTTGGGCAGAAGCTCACTAAGCACCATTTGCGTCGACTGGTGCCAGCACTTTTTTTGTTGTACTCTTTTACACTTTTTTTTACTCCACTGCTGACCGCTGCAGGCTGATATATGTCGACTCCCTCTGCCCAGACATACTTTTCTTTTTCTTTTCTCTTACCTCACTTCAATATATCCTTGGCAAAAGACATCGGCTCATGTTGCTTCCCTGTGCTGGACAGGGCAGTGTTCTGTCTATGCCAATCAGGTACTCGCATAGGAATAGCATTGCTCCAACTTAAGGAGCCATATTTTCAGCTAATAACCAGGATTATTAGGATAGGGTCATGACTGGTTGGCTCAGTGTCAGGATAATGTGACTGAGTGAGATATGATGCTGATGGCTTGAGGTCCCAGTAGGACATCACTATAAAGTTGTCATGAATGTGCACTGTCACAAGTCAGTACCAGTCGAGATATGACATAAAACTCCAACAATCAATCAACCGTGCTTCAGGCTAGTAATACACAAGAACCAGGGTCTCACGTCCAATTTTATTGAAGGAGAATGGTTCTATTCTATGTTATGCGCATATTATGCGTGCAGACTTCTTTAAGACGACACCAGGGAAGTAGATTGCATTTGTAATATTAATAGAAAACGCAGTAACCGACATACGCCTTAATTTCAGTCATCAAACCCCATTATATCCACAAACTATTTAAATCAGTTCTGAAGTATCTCAGCTCAGCTGCAAATTGATGAAAAAGCCAGATATATTGCTGTTTAAGATACGCGGTTGATTCTCTCTTCTCAATCTCGCCGCGTACCAATGTGATAACTCGAATATGTGATGTATAAAACTTATGCGAGTATAAAGGCGCATAAGGGAATATTCCTTATTGGCCACCCTAATTGTGTGTACTACTTTATGGGTGACCCCTCTTCACTGTGGAACAGGTGGCGCCACCACCCCCACCTCTCCAGTGCCCTGAATACTGTCACTCATGCACTGGACATTTTTTGTATTGGACTAGGGCATCATATCCCGTAAGCCAAAGAATATATCATCTCAACCCACTTCTTTGTCTTGTCTCCTCATTTGTACTGTAGCAAAGACTTTATACTATATATATATACTATATATATAGAAGGAGACAAGTCTAGTTTGGTATATCCCAAAAGAGTCAAATTGCTTGGCCCTGGAACGGGAACGGCCTACATATGGGTTTGAGACTCTCTCTAGGTGGCATAGTATCCCTATTTTTTGCAACACCTGCAATGACATACAAATATCACCGAATTCACCGCACAATATTTAGCACCTTCCTACTTGTTTTTGTTGTCTCTTATTTTTGCACTTGCACCGAACCAGCATCCCACTGCCCCTCCCCCCCCCTTCACCACACCCACAAACTCCCGACCAGACTGAAGGCCACTTCGGCGGGGCTTCTCACCGGGCACCCGTGGGATGGGAAGCTGCCGCCCTCAATGCGCAGGCGCGTGATGGGGAGCGACTTCCGGGAAGCCGGCCGGGCACGCTAGCTCTAATTCAATGCCGGGTCGCCATTTCGCGGCCGTCGGACCTCGCGCCTGTTTCCGGCAACTCTAATTAGGCCTGCGCCTAAATTGGATCAATGTCACCCCGTGGTAGCCGCCGCCGACCTGACAGCTGGGCCCCTGAAGTCTGAGGTCCAGCAGCGGCTCGAGGGCCGAGCATAAAAGGTGGAATCATCCATGCCGCTCCAAGGGCAGGGGGTGGGGGGTATGTGTGAGCTGTGGGAGGAGGGGGGGGGGGCGGGGATAGGCCGGCCATGCGTACAGTCCTCGATAACAATTTGTCATTTAACCCCGTTATTGTATTAGAGATGGAGAACATACTTGAAGTTCACAGCAAATAAATACATATACGATTAGCTAATACTCGTTGCTCCACCAACTCTATATCCAATGTCAAGCCAGATGCACATGCGATTTGGTAATACTCCTTACTCCACCAGATTTATGTCCAATGCTAGAGCAAACACAAATCCGATTTGCTAATAACGTCCACGCTCCCAGCTCTACTTCCAATGTCCGACCAAAATGCACATGCGATTTGCTAGTACTCCTTACTCCATCAACTCTACCCCCAATGTCAGACAAATTACACATGTGATTTGCTAGTACGCCTAATTCCACCAGCTCTGTGCTCAATGTCAGGCAAAATACACACACGGCCTGCTAGTACCCCTTACTCCATTATACCCCTGTCACACTACGACGTAACGAGCCAACGTGAGCCTAACGTGATGATTTTTCGTCATTACGTTGCCGTACGTTGGGTTACATTATGATGACGTCATAATGACGTTAGAGTGACGTCGAGCTACGTCATGTTCACGTCGTGTTTAAGTCGGCGCGCGTCAAGGTTTTGAACCTGTTTCAAAACTGTTGACTGTATCTCAACGTGAAGCCCGTTACGTCGGGATGACGTGACAATGACGTTAGGTAGACGTTCCGCGATCGTTATAGCAGCGTAAATGACGTTAGAGTCACGTTATGTCACGTCAGACCGACGGCCCGGGTGGGAGCAACGTGTGGGCAGCGTTTTGCACGTTACGGTCACGTTACGGTCACGTTACGGTCACGTTACGGTCACGTTACGGTCACGTTACGGTCACATTACGGTCACGTTACGGTCACGTTACGGTCACGTTACGGTCACGTTACGGTCACGTTACGGTCACGTTACGGTCGCGTTACGGTCACTTTACGTCCACGTCGCACCTGTTACGGCGACGTTACGGTCACGTTACGGTCACGTTACGGTCACATTACGGTCACGTTACGGTCACGTTACGGTCACGTCAACTACGCGGCATTCACGTCCACAATCTGCATATTACGCCGATAACTTCGACGTGACATCATTATTTTCACGTTCTGCCTACGCTGACGTAGTCACGTCGTAGTGTGACAGGGCCATAGGTATATATTTCCAATGCCAGGCCTAATACAAATGCGATTTGCTAATACCCTCCACTCTCCCAGCTGTATTTCCAATGTCAGGTCTAATGGACATGCGATTGTGTAATACCCTCCACTCTCCCAGCTTTACTTCCAATGTCAGGCCTAATGCACATGTGATTGTGTAATACCCTCCACTCTCCCAGCTTAATTCCAATGTCAGGCCTAATGCACATGCGATTTGCTAATACCCTCCACTCTCACAGCTGTATGTCCAATGTCAGGCCTAATGCACATGCGATTTGCTAATACCCTCCACTCTCCCAGCTGTATTTCCAATGTCAGGCCTAATGCACAGTCGATTGTGTAATAGCCTCCACTCTCCCAGCTTTATTTCCAATGTCAGGCCTAATGCACATGCGATTGTGTAATACCCTCCACTCTCCCAGCTTTATTTCCAATGTCAGGCCTAATGCACATACAATGTTTTAATATCCTCCACTCTCCAGCTTTATTTCCAAAGTCAGACCAAATACACCTATGATTGGTTAGGACCCCTTACTTCATCTGCTCTACACCCACTGTCAGAGCAAATACACATGTGATTTGTTTGTACCGTACACTCCGCTAGCCGTACTTCCAATGTTAGGGCAAATTACACATGCAATTTGCTAATCCCCAATCTTCTCCAGCCATATATCCAATGTTAGAATAAATACTCATGAGATTTGCTAGTACTCCTTACTCCAACAGTTTGTTACTTCCAATTTGCTAGTACCTTCCACTCTCTTAGTCCTACTCCCAATGTGACAGCAAACACACATGTGATTTCTTAATACACCACTCCCCGAGCCTTAATTCCATTGTCAGATCAAATACACATCTGATTTGCTCATACCCCCCCACACTTTTCTAGTCCTCCTTTCAACTTCAGAGTAACTGCACATCCGACCACCTAGTACCCCTTACTCTCACCCGCAACCCTTGACAATCCTCTAATATATATTGATGTCGACACTGTGAGATCTAGTTTGCAACTGTCTTTATTTAGAACGGTATCTTATGATGTAACCCTGTGCCACAATGGGGGCGTTTGGATAACACCATAACTGAAACACACATACATTACATCTCCCTTTCAATGGATTTGTTTGTTTGTTTATTGTTGTTTTACGTCCTAGCAACATCTAAGGTCATATCAGGACGGGTACCGACTTGTGACAGTGCGCACTCATGGCAACTTTATAGTGCTGCCCCACTAGAAGACCAGCCGCCAGCACCATGACCTGATATCCCACTCAGTCACATTATCCTGACACTGAGCCAACCAGTCCTTGTCCTATCCTGATAATGCCGAGCGCCCGGCTAGGAAGTGACAAGTATCAATTCTTAAGTCATTGGTTTGACTCGAACAGGGTTCGAACCCACGACCCCACGATCTACCAACACGGGAGATGGACGCTCGAAGTCATTCGGCCATCCCGTCTGGTCTTTTCAATGCAACAGAGGAACAAGATTAAAGTTGCATCGTCCGATGGCATTTGAATTTTTGTCTTATTTTTTAGATAAATATATCAAATTGATCATTACGAGCTACTAATCATTAGTTCGGAGTGATTTTGATTAAAGATGATTAGTTTTGAAGTAATTTGAGCTGAAAGAACCAAAAATAATTATGACAAGCTTCTCAAAAGTCCTGTGGCTATGACCCAGATGGTCATCTCGCGGTGACCATGTGATGTGAGATGACACTGCACAGTAGGCCGACTTGGTTGGGGGAGGCTAATGAGGTCACGAGATTGGCCTAGTTGGTTAATGGCCTCCCTGCATAATGGGTGTTTTAAAGTGAGTGTCTAAAAGGATGAGCTTATAAATTCACTGATTATTCTGTATACGCTGTCCCAAATCATTAGCTAATTCACCAGTATCTATGTTGGATATATAGGATCAAATGTAAGTAGTTGTTTTAATTTTCACAAAATTATATTTCATCGGACCATGCAACTTTAAATCATACCATGATGCACAATTACCCTTTTCCTTTCTTTTTCTAGTTTACAACTGTCTGTTCTTTTCTGAGCACCTGCTGCATTCTGGTGCAGATTGAGGGCGGTGTCTGTAGTTAGCAAGGCTGGGAAGGAATAACACCAACCTATGCTACCATGCCCACTAAATTATTATCTTCAAGAAACCCTGTTTATTCATACATACCCAAGGCTCCGAATGCTACGTGTCAGCGTCCACTCCAGCTACTGGTTGATAGAATCGATATTGGTAATGTGGTGTGACATTCACACCAAACATATTTTGGAGCTAAACGTGGATATCACTCTGATATCTTATGATGTAACCTTGTGCCACAATGGGGCACAAGGTGGGGTGGGGGTTGGGGGTTGGTTGTTGCGTTTTAGGGGTTGGCGTTTGGGGGTGAGAGTGGAGATGGAGTTGATGTGGGGGTAGTTGGGGGTGCAAGTAGGGTGAGGTGAGGAGGTGGGGTGGAGTTGGGGGTTGGGGGGTGGCTAGGGGTTGGTGGTTGGGGGTGAGGGTGGTGGTGAAGGTGGAGTGGGGGTTGGCGGTGGGGTTGAGGTCAGGGTGAAGGTGAGGGTGGAGGTGGAGGTGGGGTAGGGGTTGAGGGTTGGTGGTTGGTGGGTTGGAAGTTGGGGCTGAGGGTCGGGGTGGAGGTGGGGTGGGGGTTGGCGGTTGGGTTGAGGTGAGGGTGAAGGTGAGGGTGGAAGTGGGGAGGCGGGAGAGTGAGGCCTGGGGCTGATGGGCACGCACTCATTTTTTCAATCATCACAATGCCTAAATAATGTCAATGTAAACAATCGGTGTCAGACAAGCTTCTGCCATAAAAGGGCTGCAGTATGGCATTTGGGGAGAACAAATGGCGCTGGGAGAACTGGCCACCAGGGATTGCCCGCCCCTAGCGGTGGTATTTACACACCTATGTACGGGCGGCCATAATTGACAAGCAGTTGATATACGGTGCCCCAGGACTCCTAAGCATGGCCGCTAGTCGGGCGTTGATGGAAACCCCTCCGCTGACAGCCACCTTCAAAGCTGAACCCACTCTGATGGGGGAGTGTTGGTCTGTTGATATATGGCGAAGGTAGCAAGATCAATAGTAAGTATTATTACGTGTGTCAAGGAAAGGCCAGTCTTGTGTCCTGCCTCCCTGCAGAGTCGATATCATGAACCTACTTATGCATTTATAGCTGTGGGTATGTTATATAGTTGCGTGTATAAGCTATATAAACTACAAATCGATAGATACAGAGGTTGTGAGCATGCACAGAATGCAATTCCTTCCATCTATATGTGTCTGTTTTGGTCAATGCGAAAACATAATGCGTAATACCGCATATATATAATCAATCAATCAATGGGTGCCGTCTTCTCGAAGAAGGTTGGCTGCAATGGACCTCCATCTCTTCCTGTCATTCGTTCCTCTCACGCATTCCGCATAGCTCATTGCTGTCCACTCAGTGATGTTGTCCATCCATGTTGTTCTCCTTCTCCCTCTTGGTCTTTTCCCTTCTATCTTCCCTTTCAGTATTCTTCTCTGTGATTCCTGGTGTCGTATCATGTGGCCAAAGTATTTAATTTTTCTGTTTTTGATTGTTTGTATTATCTGTCTCTTTATTTTCATTCTTGTTAGGATCTCCACGTTGCTTATCATTGCTGTCCATGGAATTTTTAACATTCTTCTGTATTGCCACATTTCAAATGCCTCAAGCTTTGTTGTTCTTGCTTTCTTCAAAGTCCATGTCTCGCAGCAATATAAAAGTGTAGACCACACATAGCATTTTAGCAGTCGGAGTCTTGTTTTTATATTTATGTCTCTAGATGTTAGTACTTTCTGCATCTTTGGAAATGTTGTTTCAAACAACATATATATAATACATCACATATAAATATAATCGAGTTAATCCAAGGACATAAAGCCAAACTCTCTTTCAGTATGTACATTGCGGAGTTTTTCATCCTGGACACATCAAAGGTCAGATCAGGATGGGTACCGACTTGCGACTAATGGCGACTTTATAGTGCTGCCCCACTGGGAAATCAGGCTGCCACCACCATGCCCGGATATCCCACTCAGTTTCATGATCTTGACACTGAGCTAACCAGTTCTATTGTTGTAAATAACCATTTACACACTATATTAGTCCAGGCGTTTGCACTCACTCATAATACAGTAATCATGGACCTACTTATGTATAAATTACCCGTTTATTTGATGTTGCATAGAAGAATTGGCAACACCTTTTTTTCTAATCCACTATTCAAGGGCAGCCATCGGCAAAGAGAGCTAAGTAAAGACTATTATAATGACGTTTGACTAAGCCTCGTGTATGAACAGTTATATGTGATTGAAATTTAATTTGTCCCACAAAAAGGGGCGCACACACTGACGACAGCTAGTGTATCCAGGGGTAAAGGCAAGCGCCATTAAATATTGCATGCATATACAGTAAAACCTCATTAAATCGACCGACCATGGAACTGACTTTAAATGGTCGATTTAGGGAGGTGATCAGTTTAGAGAGTTTCTTATGTATCAGTACAATGGCATTGTATGGGCGATTGTTTGGGACCCAAATAAATCGATCGATATAGGGAAGTGGACGAACTGTGAAGGTGGTCGGTTAGAGAGGTTTTACTGTGCAAGGAACCACAATAGAGCAGGCCACTCTGGGTATAGCCGTCCCAATGCCAACACACAACTGTGCGCTCACTAAAAGGCCCTTCATGTTTAACGATAATTAACTTTGTGGAACATGCGCACATAATTACTGCCTGCAAAATTGCCGCACATGTTTTTATGCGTACGGGATTTTGGAAATGGAGGTTGGGGTTGCGTCTAGAAGGATAGGTGGGTGGGCGGGTTAGGGGGTGCGTGTATTGCCGGAGGGGGGGGTGTTATAGTGATTGAGTTTCCCGATTGGGGTTTCATGTCCTAGCAACATTTGAGGTACTGACATATGTGACTGCGTATTTATGGAACTCATAGCGTTTTATCATTATCTATGACGTCATGATCACAGTCTTCCAGGATGACGTTGGGCACCGGATCAAACAGAAATGACGAGGAGGTAATACCGTGTTGGCAGCAAGGGTCATATTAATGGCTAAAGGTTAATCCTGTTATTTCAGTTAATTTGGTTAATCACATGTATATGATTGAGTACACACAAATCTAAAATGGTTTAGAGTTGTGTCTAAAGACAGCAACAAAATACATCTGGTTTCTCCTATTGGTTTGTGATGTTTTATGGCTTACTCACTGCTTGTCCCTGATCTAGTACTTAGCACATATTTCTTTAACTATATCTCACTTTCAGTCTTTCTTAAGTAATTCATTTTGGATACATTTTGTGGGATAGATTAAATACATGTGGTATTGCTAACATAACAATAACTATTTGACTTGTTACGCCCCAAGGAAAGGCTTAACCATTAACAATGTAACGTGGAAACACAATATATATGGTACACAGTTTCTGAGAAAGACTTAATTCCTCAAAGTTCTGGGCGGTTCGCCCAAGGTTCTCACAGATGGCCTAACACGCTTGAAACCCCTTCGATTCCGAAATAACATTCAGGGATAGTTAGTTAATTGTGCAAAATGTTAACTATGTACAAAAATATAATCGGAACAAAATAGAAAAGGGAATAAATAGTTCCGTGTAGATTATGACAACTACTACACCGCGGCGAAAAGAAGTACATGCACTTTTCCGTAATGAGCAGAATAAATAAACCATCACTAAAAAGAATATAAAGAGATATATGTGTAAGATGTGCATGCTACAACAAGAGGCCATATACAGTGGAAAATTACAGTAGGGGCCTACACTTCGGTAAGACGGGTTTTTTTGTCCGTTTTTATTTTTGTTTGTTTTTGTTTGTTTTATTGAATGACACTTCTAGAGCACATCAATTGTTATCATCCGCTCAAGAAGAGAGCTAAATGGAGAGCGGCAGTCAAGTAATGAAAGCAGTCTTTGTCACATCACGACGGACCGCATGATGATGATGATTGGATATGCTCATTGTGACATATTTCTTTGGAGGAAATCCACTGCCGCCACATAGGCTACTCTTTCCGAAAAGCAGCAAGGCATCTTTTATATGCACTTTCCCACATACAGGGCAGCATATACCACAGCCTTTGATGAACCAATTGTGGACCACTGGTTGGAACAGAAAATAGCCCAAACTGCAAATGGGTCCACTGAGCAGGATCGATCGCATGACCCACACCTTCACAGGTGGACACTCTACTGCCTGAACTACATCCTGCTCCCTCAGTAAGACGCGCCGAGGCATCAATGCAGCATGAGACATGTATGTGAGATGTTTCCTAAACCCTGCTGGAGGGAAAACACACCGCGCTCATCCCATCTATTGATAATGGCGCATGGCTAGGGATTGTATGCAAATAATTAATTAGATGTTTGCTTAGTTTGAATTTTCGCGGTGGCCCTGTGCATGTATGCAAAACAAGAGTGGGAAGTTTGATTTGCAATTTCAGATGTCATGGTGACCGATAAAGCCAGCACATGATCGGCTAAATTGGATCAGGTGATCACCAGGAGTTTTGGGTCAGGATTAAGGTTTGTATGTTTTGTCTGTGAATATGGGTAGTTAGACTTCACCAGGAAGAACTGAAGTCCAGCACATCGGGTCGAGGCTATAGCTTATCTGAGGTAAGGTGGGAATGGTGCCCCATTCTAGCCCCATGTTTCAGTATAGCTCCTTTTGAACCTCCAATCACACACTACCTGATGAACAAACATGGTAGGGATATTGCTGTCCATTTGATTATACTGTTTATTTCAGTGAAATTGACCTCAGCCAATATTTTTCATGAGTTAAAATACCACTTTCTGTTTCATGATGCATGTCTATTCACCACCTGCTCTACATTCTGCTATGTGAACTCTAGCTGGGAGCAGAGAGCGTGTATATAAACAGATGAGAGGGACAACTCCCGCGAAAATCGGTAACATAGGCTACAGTGGCGCTCCTGGCGGTTATTGTTGAACAAGCTTTGAGTTTGATGGTACGTGCAGTGCAAAACATTTGTTTTATTCAAAATTAATAGAAATCCAGAACCCTAACCTTATAAATTTAATATAATCTATTCGTTGAGTATGTTTTCTATATGTGTACAAAGCGATTTGTTTCTAGATGGTGTGGTCTTAGAGATATTTCACTTTTTCTATATGAAGATTGCTCACCGCCATTGACAATGCATTGAGTTTGCCGTACGCGTAGTGAAAAACGTCAGTTTTATTCCAAATTATTAGAAATCCAGAACCCTAACCATATCAATTTAATATAATGTTTTTGGTAAACATGTTTTCTATGTGTTTTCCAATCAGTTTGTTTCTAGGTGTTGTAGTTTTAGAGATATTTAACTTTTTGTCTCTGAAGATTGCTCACTGCCATTGACAATGCATTGAGTATGCCGGTACGCGCAGTGCAAAACGTCAGATTTATTCAAATTTAATAGAAATCCAAAATCCTAACCGTATCAATTTAATATAATCTTTTTGGTAAACATGTTTTTTATGTGTATTCCAATCAGTTTGTTTCTAGGTGTTGTGGTTTTAGAGATATTTAACGTTTTCTGTATGAAGATTGCTCACTGCCATTGACAATGCCTTGAGTTTGCCCATATGCGTAAACTGTTCAACAACCACCACTTGGAGCGCCACAGTCGGCAGCTGTTACACGGTCTAGTATGAGAGTTGTCCCTCTCATCTGTTTACATACACGCTCTCTGCTGGGAGTCAGCATGCTGGATATCAGTTTCAGTCCTGCCTGATAGACCGAACGAACGGAGGTTGCTGTTATTGGCACAATATTTCATTTTAAAGTATTATTGGTATGAGTCTCGGCATGACTGGATTTGATCAATATATAGTTGGCAAGTTGTTGTTGGTGTGTATTAATCTGGACCTTTTTCAAGTGTGTATCAGCTAGGGATTGTGCGTTATTGTCAGTGTTTTCTTTTGTGTTCAAGGATACCATCAAGAGAAACCTGAAGCTGAGAGACATTAAGACCGACTCATGGACGCAACTCTCACAGCAGAGAGCTAAATGGAGAGCGGCAGTCAAGTAATGAAAGCAGTCTTTGTCGCATCGCGACTGACAGCATGATGATGATGATGATGATTCTTTTGTGTAATGTTGTTCATGCTTTTCTTATTTTCTGTTTTGTTTGCTAATTTGTGTTTAGCATGGATGTGGGTTAATTTGTACAGGTTGAAATCCTTATCATCAATGCATCACTAAACTCATGTACCTATCCACTACCTCATCATTAATGTATTGAATTTAATTGTGGGTCGCCGTCAGTGCAAATAAAACCTCACTATTGTACTTGGAAAAAGGCGACGATGTCCCAAACAAGGCTCCATTGTTTACTTGACATGAATGATCGAGAATTCGGCATTACAACCCTACTCATAAGTTTATATATTATATATTATATAAGTATAGTGACTATTCAGAGGTGGAGGATACTTTTCAAACAATGCTGGTACATACAATGACGAACCACTCTCTGTAGCACAAAAGAGGATTAATAAGGTTTACAAAGCAATATGCCTACAATAGTGTAGTGGTCTGCACTGACCTCTCAGGCAAGTAACCACATAGACAGGTAGGCGTGGGGAGTGTGTTGATATCAGGGAGCCTAGGTGGTGTAATGGTTAGCACACCGGCCCAGAATGCAAAGAGATGTGGGTTTGAGTCCCGCTCTAGGCGTAGTATTTCCCATTTTCATCACCCCATGACACTGGCGCCGTGACCAGGATCCTGTACAAGCTTTGCGCTGTATGGTTGTTGAACCTACCCTGTGTATGTATGTGTTAGTGCATTGCCTGTATGTATGTAATTGTAAGCATTACAAGACTTACAATTCCAGGGGGACGAGTGTAGTGGTCTGCACTGACCTCTCAGGCAAGTAACCACATAGACAGGTAGGGGTGTGGAGTGTGTTGATAGCAGGCAGCCTAGGTGGTGTAATGGTTAGCACACCGGCCCGGAATGCAAAGAGATGTGGGTTCGAGTCCCGCTCTAGGCGCAGTATTTCCCATTTTCATCACCCCATGACAATAGTTTGATTATAGGGGACAGCATTACAATATATGTCAATGAAAGTCACATAGGCTCTAGAGCAGAAACTGCTATGTTGGTGTCATAGCATAGCCATGGATTCAATGCATAATGATCGAGAGCCATCATCACTAACATTCAAGTTATTGAAGACGGATGATTCTAGTATTTACCGACATTGTGCTGACAAGTACTCAATAAATCTGTGTAAAGGAAAGGGTTGATGAGGAACCATATGGAGGCTGCCTCACGTAAGTATGCTTCCGTACTTACAAATAATTAAATGGATTTGACGAAATGTAAAGGCAGCGGAGAAAGGAATGCTCTCGTGACAGAGACAACAGTAATTGAACAAGTCATTCTCTTCAAAGTGTTCCCATGCAATCGGGCTAAGAACATAATGCAACCATGTAATATAAATAAATATTTAAGTAAGGTATAATAAATTCTTCCTACCGACAATCACCGTTTCGTATCTGAGTATATTATTGACGTAGTTGATGTAATCTAGACTTGTAAAATAGGTAAATATCATATTCTATTACGGTTGAAAATGACAAAGAATTTTCCACCCCACTGCGTGACATGCAAGAATGGTACTTGTCTAAGTGATGCCAATGTTCTGGTGGGTACGGATTTGCATATACTTCAATTATATTTATATTGCTTTAATAAAGAGGGATCACTGAATATGTGGATATTTGTTATTCTTCATTCCATTTCCCCTTGCTCTAAGCCACTAGTGCCAGTCGCCAGGCAAGGTACTGACAAGTAGCAATGTCTTAAATCTTTAGCTTGATTTGGTTGAGGCATCGAGGCCACAATCTCCCCCTCACCCGGGAAGTCCCCTGCTTATTCGATCATCACATTCACTAGTTTGGCAATATACACTGTTACAACAATACCTGCTTGCCCTGGTTGGCTCTCATCCTATTGGTTGTATAGCTCCAGACATGTATGCTGAAGGAACACAGACCGTGGAGGGTGTTATGTATGTACTAAGTCAGGACACGCCGGGAGCCAGCGGGCCGGGACCAGTGAACGGGCAACCAGCGCAGACTGGGAGGCACCATAATAAAGTCATTATGCAACCAGACGTCAACGTGTGTAGTCGGTTCTAATCACAACATTACAGAGGGGCGGGAGATAACACAAACATTAGGTGATAGGGACTGCCCCCAACCCCCACCCCACCCCACCTGCATCCCATGGCTTGTGTGCTTGCTGGGGGTATCCTGATCTGTCAGTGTTAACCCTCTGCATATTGTGTCCCAGTGGCTCCGATAACCGTCTTCCTCTGTGTTCATGTGGTTCCCATAACACTTCCTTCGACTTTTGTCTTTGAATCAGAGAATTTTACAGTCCGCTGGCATTTCACTTCGAATAAGAAAAAACATATAACCTTTTGAATAGCAACTACCGTATATGTCCCAATAGAAGCATGCTACCCAATAGAAGCACACGCCCCATTTCAAGATTGAATGCATGCACAAATTTAAGATCATATTCAGACTTAATGCACATAAAATAAGACAATCCCACTTTATTTCAGAGGTAGGACAAAAACAAATCGATGACATTCTTTAACTTTGAATAGAAACACATCCATGTGTCTGCACTCGCGCACTGTGCCTCTATTGGAACATATACGGTATCAGAAATGCTAACAGGATGCATGATATCAAAACAGTGCTGACAGATGACAGAAAGAGCAAGCATATATTAAGTTATTGTTGTCAGAAGCCAGTGGTTGGGTCGTTGTTGGAGTTTTACATCCTGACAACATCTAAGGTCATATCAGGATGGGTACCGATTCGCGACAGTTCGCAGTCGTGTCGACTTTATAGTGCTGGCCCACTGGGAAATCAGTTCACCGGCACCATGACCCGATGTCCCACTCAGTCATATGATCCTGACACTAAGCTACCCAGTACTTGCCCTATCCTAGTTATGCTGAGTGCCAGCCTAGGAAGCGACAAGTATCAATTTGATAAGTCATTGGTTTGACTTGACCGGGAACCAAACTCCCAACATTCCGCATGCGAGGCACACTCTCTACCGATTAGGCCACCGTGCCCCGTCCTCCGAAGCCGCCATCCACGTCTTCTGTCACTTACAAATGTCGCAACCAGCGTCAACCTTGTGGTGTTTGTAGGCAACTAGCCCGTCATCAGGGGTCCGTCCCTCTCGTGAACTACCGCGCAGTTTACCAGCGCTCACGCCCCCCACTAATGACATCTGACAAATCATAATCAAGGGCATCTCTAATTATAATTGGAAAACTGATTGTACCTGCTCGGCTCATACTTCCTACGATTCTGTATCAGCGGGCGTGAATACCTTCAGACTGGGGCGAATCGTCCTCGTGCTAAACCCGTCGCTTATTGGCGCAATTATTCCCACCCTTGATGAATATTTTAGGGACTAACATGATAGCGAAATTTTAGCTTTCTAAATTTAACCCTAGAGCTGAATGAAGATCAGTACCCCCTCCGCAGTATGGTGAGCTAACCTGGCGTTTTCTCGATAAATAATAGTGATTATTTTGTAATGTGTGGAATACGGGAGTTGGGTGGGGGGGGGGGCGGGGGTGGTTGTAGCCGACGGGGTGGGTTAAGTATTAATAGCCCGCGGGAAAATGATGACAATTTCATTAAGAAACCAATTTAATAGTTGACGTTCATTAAACATTAACTTTTAATTTTTTAGCGTTTGTTGGTGTATTGTGTGGAACGCAGCGAGGATCTCGGGAGGGGGTGGTGGATTTCTGTGTACGGTTTTTTTTGGCGTTTTTTTTTGCTAAGTGCAATCGATAATTCTACATGGTCTGCCCGCTCTATTTGTCAGCATGGGTGTTTTAAAACCTGTGCATATGTGACGAGCAGACTAATGACTAAGTGGTGCACGTAGCACCCGTTTAACGTCCAACAGCACCCACCCCACCCACCAACCCCCCTCCCTCTCTCCCTTCCTCCGCAACCACCACCACCTAGCAAGTAGTCAGGGTTGGCACCCTATTGCAAGGTCATGTAGATATTTTCGCGTCTGACGAAATACCCTTTGTGCCACCCAAAGAGGAGATGGCCCTAGCCTTCGAGCCTCAAGTCATCAAGTTTTCATCTTCCACCTGCGACTGTGGCTGGCAGCGAGAGGGGGTTGCGCCATGAAAGCAGTGGAGACAGACACGTTCTAAGCAGTCGTTTGGGGTGGGGGTGGAGGGGGGTGGGGGTGGATGGCGGCGTTTGGAGGGAGAGTGGGAGGGTAGGAATGGGGTGTTGGTGGGGGGGGGGGGGGGGGGGGGTGAGGCGGCAGCAGCAGGAGTGGTGGCGTCACCATGCAGTGACTAATTTAGAGCTGGTTGGAGACAATCCAGCAACGGTAGGGGTTATTTACTGGGCGTCAGGGACGGTGTTACTATGATGCTCTTCTTACATGCGCCTTCCTATCAATAGGACATAGCTTTGCAGGTGGTCAGTAGTAACAACTCACCTTTATGGTAATGTCTCACAACTATCATTGTGTAAGCGCTGTATACGATGTGCATAGCAACTGCATCCACCAGAGGGCTGGTCTCCATGTTACGATGCTGATAATTAAGTCTTTGTTTTATTGATAGCAAGTCAAATAATTATTGTAGCCTCTGTCTATTAGGTATGTTAGTACTTCTACATGTATTGAATTTATCCCACAAATGATATCAAAATTATAATTGTATGATTTTGCGCTAGAGTGAAAATGTGAAAATGTACACATTGACACCATACATATAGCCAAACTTTTTTTCAACTTATTTTACAACTTTTTTCTTGCAAGTCATAACCTTGTCTGCTTAGCAGTAATCAATCAAATCTTGTTTGACTATGTTGTAGATGTTAAAATGAGGTTCGGGATGTGACTTTCATTTTCATGTTACACAAGTGATATTAAGGTATTGCTCAATTTGTATAAGATCAAATTCAAAAAGTCAAACTAATTTTTTTCAACTCTGACATATGTACAACATGCAAACCTTCATAGCCCATTGGATTAGGGTATTAATTATTTGGAAGGAGTTATGCTAGTATTTGGAAGGTTTTCACTTTTGCTCTCCATGTCACACTTTTGTGCCCAGCTTTAGAGAATGACCCAGGTATATATCATGTATATAATGCATATATGTATGTATATCTATATATATATATATGTAGGCATATACATGTATATATATATATGCATATATGAATATATGTATATATGTATATATGTATATTTTACCTCGGTATACAGTCTCAGGCTAGCCTCAGGCTAGAGAGAGGGAAGCACATCCGGTCCAGCAACTAGCATAAACAACTCACGACAGGAGGACATTTGTGGAGTTGCTCCAGTTGGATTTATCTACAACAAGTGAACTAACTGTAAGTAGTAATGACAACTTTGGTTGAGCTTGTTTAAGATGCATTATAGCATCTAGATTTGAAAGTTCAGAACTTTCCTAAGTCCACTTTGGACTAGATTAGCATTTTAAAAATCGATACGGCTAGAACAAAGGATTCTTTGTACATATCGAAACCATGGTGCTATCAACCCACTTTGATACGGGTAGAGATGTTGGCATGGTCACATCTCCTGTGGAGATTCTCTCGGACCCTCATAGAGGGTGTTGTTGGGGATGATCCTGGGTTTCTTTTATAGATTCCCATTTTGAATAAGGTGTTTCTCCGAGTTTCATAGCATTTTCTCCAACTTGCTGGTGCAGAAGCCACAGGAGGGAGAAGTGTACGCGACAGAGAGATGGGAGGTCCCAGAGGCCTACCCCTCGTATGCTTGGTTTCGATACCTAAAAACCTATGACAATACTTAGCTTATCATGCCTGTACTGAGAACGGTGTAAATACATTACTCAATACCACATTGATCCTCAACCCAGGTTATCCTGGCGTGACTTCGGTGTTCAGTTGAGTTGATTCCGGTTTAATAAGTACCCTTTTTTAGTTACAGAGTACCAATGGCTACAAAGCGAAACAAACCGCCGCCCGCTGCTGCGGAGGGGTGCGTGCCTATCGGCTATGATTCGTCGCCGGGGGTGACAGCTCCCCCGTTGCCACAGCCTGGAGCTGATGTACTGTCGGACCGGGATAGTGATGACGGCCCCAGTTATCCGGCAGACCTAAAAGATCAGATCAACCGGCTCGTCGAACAGAAGTTGAGACAACTTCAGCCCAGCAACCTCATTGACACAACTCGTCAGCTCCCAGCCGTAGATTCGGATTGGGAGGATGTGTCAGATTTTGAGGAGACAGATTCGGCTGTGGAGATCCCTGTCCAAACAAAGACAAAGAAACGAAAGACGGCGGTGAGCTCGTCAGGTGACGAGTTCACGAAAGCGAGCAAGGGAAAGAAGGCTAAGAAGCCCAAGAAGAAGAGCAAGAAAAAGAAGAGGAAACACTCATCTTCTGACTCTTCATCGGAATCGTCCAGTACGGAGTCCGACTCTGAGACCGAGAGAGCCGGTCTCTATGCAAAGATCAGAGGGAAGGTCCGGAAGCGCTGCCAACAAGAAAAGGCAAAGAAGATAAAAACCACCGCCATGATGCGCGAAACGATAAAGGGCCACTTTAATACATTTAAACCGGCAGAAATTATTAATAAGCTCACAGAGCAGATCACTGGGATCAAAGGAATCCTGGACACAGTGGTGAAGGAGATGGACTCGGGGGTTCATCTCAGTGAGGAAAAGAAAAGGTTTGAAAGTGTCCTTTTCACTGTACATAAGGCTGTTCTAGGAGCACTGACGTCTGTGGCCCCAGTTGCAAACAGAATGCAAACAGAGAACAAGTTCTCTTCGCTAGCGAGGGTCATGGATAAGAGCATTGCTTTGCTCACCGCTGCGAGTAACTTTTTATGTTACCGAAGGTACGAGAACGTATACAAAGTGGTCACCACACCTGCCGGAAAAGAGGTCACACATTCTAAGAAAGTGACAGACAATGATGGGAAGGAGTACACCCTCTTCCTGCCACCAAAACCGATCAAATCGAAACCCCTAGACAAGTCAAAGATGTTTGGCGGCCAGCTTCCTTACCTATTTAAGGAAGTGGAGGCAGAAGCGAAAAGTGGCAAGAACATGGAAACTGCCAGGAGGTTGGACAACACCTCCAGATTCTGCAGGCCGTGAGGGGATTTTCGGTTTCGCCGCGGCACGAGGGCTGGCAGGTCCGCTCACTCCTACGGTTATCTGCCACGGGGCAGGGGACAGGGAGACCGTCAAGGCTGGAACGACGGAAACCGCCCGTTCCGCAAAGAGCTCTTCCCGCGCCCAGGCAACAAATGAACACTGCTACACAGACAACACCAGTGGTAGCAGAGATGGTGGCGGAAGAGACACAAACTGACATAAGAAAATTTTGTGCTGGCAACATTTCTAATTGTTTTTCGGAATGGGTTAAGATTACTAAAGATGACAACATTTTAGACATAGTAACAGGAGTTAAAATCCCGTTTATGGAATTACCAGTGCAAAATCGAGTTCCTTTTCCATATAAGTTTGATGCTTTAGAGAAGCAGGGTGTAAGTACTGAAGTTTCGCTTTTTGAATCGAAAGGTATTATAGAGAAAGTGGTTCACACCCCAGGGGAATTTCTTTCTAATATATTTTCCAGACCTAAGCCTAATGGGGATATTAGAATGATTCTGGATTTGACTAAATTAAACAAATTAGTAGAGTATCAACATTTTAGAATGTTTTCTCTAGAAACTGCCAGGGATTTGGTTAAACCTGATGCATGAATGGCCAGCGTAGATTTACAGGACACATATTATACGGTCCCTATTTGTTCGGAACACTGCAAATTCCTCAGATTTATTTGGGAGGATGAACTTTTCCAGTTTACATGTATGCCAAATGGTTTAGCTTGCGCACCAAGTCTTTTTACTAAATTGTTGAAGCCCGTCTTTTCAGCTATGGCTAGGAAGGGTCACACTATGTTTCCATACATAGACGATTCGTTTATTGTATCACAATCGTTTAATGACTCTAAGAATGCTGTCAGAGATTTATGTCAATTTTTAACAAAATTGGGGTTTTATATTCATGAAAACAAGTCGGTTTTCTTACCGACAACCAAACTTAAGTGTTTGGGTTTTATTATAAACACGTGTTTAGTGACGGTTTCACTCCCCGAAAAGAAACTAGAGAAGTTTCTAGATACAGCGACCCGCTTGGTCGAGTTAAATAGGCCAAAGATAAGGCAGGTCGCCGTGCTAGTCGGTATACTGATATCGTATGCCCCGGCTATTCTATACGGCAAGGCACACATTAAATCTCTAGAAATAGATAAGAATTTAGCTTTGGCTCACACAAAAGGAAATTTGAACGGAAGATGTTTATTTCTGAAGAAGGGATGGATGATATCAACTGGTGGTTTGAAAATATTCATGACTCTCCCAATCCCATTAGAATGGGTGAACCAACAGGGTAGTAACCACCGACGCTTCATTAGAAGGTTGGGGGCGCACATCGTAATGATGTTGCAACAGGAGGGAGATGGTTACAAAATGAAATTTCGGACCATATTAATGTTTTGGAATTGAGAGCCATTTATTTAGGACTAGCAAGTCTCGTAAAGATACCACAAAAACATGTTAAGATACTAACTGACAATACAACTGCAATGGCATATGTAAGGAACATGGGAGGGACAAAGTCCAAACCGTGTAATGACGTAGCAAAGAAGATTTGGGATTGGGCGCAGCTAAACCAGGTTTGGCTGACTGTGGCACACATTCCAGGCATTCAAAATTCGCTAGCTGACCGAAAGAGCAGACATTTCCATGATCATTCAGAATGGGCCCTTAATCCAAACATTTTTGAAATAATTTGTTAAAAATGGGACCGCCCTGAGGTTGACTTATTTGCATCCCATAATAATTTTAAAATTAACAAATATGTTTCATGGCATCCAGAACCAAACGCCTGGCAGATAGATGCGTTTTCTCTGATTTGGGGAAATAAATTTTACTATATTTTCCCCCCATTTAGCATGATCAGCCGAGTGGCCAGAAAGATCAAGATGGAGAAAGCACACGCAATATTAATCGTTCCCAACTGGGACACACAACCTTGGCTACCGGGCATAGTGGCAACAGCCACAGATTGCCTGCGATCCCGAAGATCGCCAGGAAATCTGACACATCAAGGCCCACTAAAACGACGCGGGGATGTGTCAATGACACCTTTGCTGGCATTCCTTTTTTAAATAAATATTTGGAACAATTTGGATTGGACAAAATTACACAGCAAAGAATAGTTTCACACGCATGGCGAAAAGGCACAGTTAAAATGTATACAACTTATTTATGAAAGTGGGGCGTTCATTGGCTTATTAAGAAAGTCAAGCCTATGAACCCGACCATTTTCCAGCTCGGGAGATTCTTGCGTATGTTAGAAGATGAAGGTTTAGGTTTTGCAGCCATTAATGCTGCTAGGTGTGCGTTGTTGGTTATCCTTCCAAGGATAAATGGCCAAACTATAGGGAAACATCAGGTTATTCAGTGGATTCTCAGGTCGATTTATGAAAGAAATCTACCCAAACCAAAGTATAGTCGTTTTTGGAATATGTCTGTGGTATTCAAACTGTTTAAACAATGGCCATATAACAAACATTTAGATATTAGAAAATTAGGATTTAAAGTAGCGTTGCTCCTCTTACTATTAACAGGACACAGAGGACAAACTATTGTTGCCCTATCACTGGATGGCCTTGAAATAGATAAAAAAAAGAAGCCCCGTTTGACTTGACACAATTGTTAAAGTCAAACAGATTAGGATATCCCCTGTCTACAGTTAATGTAACAAGCTTTACAGAGGATCCAAAACTATGTGTAGTTTCAGCCATTAGGGCGTATATATCCAAGATGAAGGACTTAAGAACGTCAAGGCAGCTTTTGGTGAGCTTTATTAGGCCACACAAGGGCATTTCGCGAGACACGCTTGCACGATGGACAATTACAGTGTTGAAGTTGGCAGGCATGGATACAGACAAATATGCGTCTCACTCGACGTGAGATGCGATGGTGTCAAAGGCACGTCTGCTTGGAATTTCCGTTAAACGGATCTTAGCCCATGCAGGATGGAAAACTGCACGATCGTTTGCAAGACATTATAACAAACGGTTGGAAAAGTCGAGCACGGTTGCCCGACGGTTATTGAAAGACTAAATCTACAGAGGTGAGAATACACTTTATTTTCTCAAAAAATCTTGTTGATTACTGGGTTCCAATGTGATATAACATGTCATTGAATAGTTAACAATATATACAGGATAAAATGATATTACGTAAACGTCTTCCTGGCCTGAGGCTAGCCTGAGGCTGTATACCGAGGTAAAATACATTAGTTAGACAAATCTTACCTGGGTATAGATGATGGATAACTGTTGTTGTATCGAGGTATAAGCCTCGGATAGATGTGGGCTAGGGCCCGCCCACCACACCCTTCCACGTCTATTCGATTGGCTTGTCCCAAGAAAACTTCACAGTTCCATCATTATTGTTAGTTAGATCATTTTATCCTGAATAAGTAGGTAAAAATTGCTGGACCGGATGTGCTTGCCTCTCCATCGCCCACGTCTATCCGAGGCTTATACCTCGGGAAAACAACAGTTATCCATCATCTATACAAAGGTAAGATTCGTCTAACTAATCTATATGTGGGTGTCATACATAAAGCGTTATCCAAGTATAAAGATAAGTAACAGAATTTTTATTATTATTGCTATATTCCATAATAGCCAACACTGTACCGATGGCTCCACCTGCGGCCTCCTCAGCTCCACCGGATGTAGATCAGTGTCAGTCGCACCGGAGGATTTTTCATATATATTATATATATTATATATATTATATATGCATACACATATTTAGATATATAGGCGTGGAATTAGATTTCAGTGATTCGAGTCATGCTGCTTTTCAGCAGAGTTTGTTGGTTGTTTTCGTTTTACGTCCTAGCAACATCAAGGATCATATCAGGACGGGGCAGCAGGGGGCTTTGTGACATTATATATGAACCCATAATGTATGAAGCCAGTGAGCTTGGGTTTATTACTAGCTTCCGGTTAGACATACTGTTTGGGGTTTGACGTGGCTGTAGGAGATGTTCCCATGGGAGTGGATGGAGGAAGGGGAGACAGGAGGGATGGGCTGGTAGGGAAGGGGGCGACGAAAAGCGTCGGGGAAGTAGATTGATGGGGGTGTCGGGGGCGGTGATGGGTGCGGGGGGGCGGGGGTGGCAAGTCGGGATCCCCGTGACGCGCACCGCTTCGTCACGGGCATTATTCCATTAGCGGTCACCCCCTTGCACAGCCCCTATTTGCAACTTAATTGGCCTCGTCCATTATCTTCATTAGCCGTGGGTTTATTACTATCATCATTCGGCATTGCCAGCCGCCGATGCGCAACGAGCGGCCCGCCTCCGCCGCAGTTCGGCGGTGTGCAAACCCACCACTACTACTACCACTACCGCTGCCACCGTCAACGTCGCCGCGTAGGCAGGCAAGCAGGCAGGCGCTCGCGCATGCGTAACACACGCCTAGCGGGCGGGCATGCGCACCCGGACTGGCGTGTAGGTAGCTAGTGGGCGTGCGGCGGCGTGAGTGAACGCGGCGTTCTGTACGTGTGGTCCCCTCATCAGACGCACGCTGGTTGCCGAAGCGAGCCGATTTTATCTGTTGGTGGTATGGAGGCGTCTGTCTTCTACGGGCATGCGCTGATCCCCGGGTACGACAGTGCTGCGCACCGGCGGCTCCTTTAAGACGACTAGTCGAGAACGCGCTGAGCGGTCACCGCCATCACCGCCACCACTACCGCCACTACCATTCTCTACAACACTAGGCCACCGTCTGCCATAGGGGTGCGGCGCGTTGCCCGCCTCTCCCCCGAACAATAGTAATCGATGGCGGCGCGCTAGGTTGTAAATCCGGGGCCCCTGGCAGTCGACACGAGCGGAGCCCGAGTGAGGTGACGTCGCCCGAGCGCGGGGAAATATCAGTCTAACTAATGATGTCCGGCGAGCAAGATTCAGCGGCGGCAGTGACGGAGCCGCGGCCGGGGCCGGGGACGGCGACGCGCCTGCCCCATCACCACACTCCCCGCACGGTCACTGAGCTCGGCGTCAACGGGAACGTGTAAGTGCCGCTCCAGTGGCGACTGAGTCGGCGGCGGTGTGTGTGTGATCAGCCCTCCCACCCGGGCCCTCCCTTCCTTCCCACGGCCCGGTTGAATCCTCTCGACGTGAGGGTATTGACGGCGGCGCCGGAGGAAAGAAACATCCAGCCGCCCGTTGTGTCGGTATCGGTGTCGGTGTAGGGTGTTGTCTCGGCAGAGTAGAAGACCAGGAGCAGGTTTAGGGAAACGGAGGAGGAGGAGGAGGAAGAGGAGGAGGCGGAGGAGGGAGAGTGTGGGCACACGTGGTCGGAGCTCAAGCCTGGGGGGGGGAGGGAGTGAGGAGGGGGTAGGTAGGTAGGCGGATCAGGGATGCGGCAGCGCGGACTATTACCGCCGCCACTATTATTGGACGCGGACGGCACTGCGGGGAGCACAGGGCGGCACCGCCCCATCAAAGGAGTACGCGCGGCGCGGGCCCCGGGCGGACAAGGGAGCGAGGAGGTGTCGGCCGGGCCCGTCGCCGACATGACCTGCATGCAGGCCGCAACCCCGGGACTGTGCTGGCGGGGAGGTAGCACCCACCCGCACAACGCTGTCCTGGCCGGGCTTCGGAAATACGCCAGTTTGGTGTTGGCCGTGTGGTGCCTGGCGCTGGGTACGGACCGTGGAGTAGTAGTGAGCGGCTACAGTCTGTCCGATCACCAGCAGTACCAGCACGAGGATCAAGGTAAGCCTCTAATCACTTATGGATGATCGTTGTCGGCGTCCAGTAACATGTGTCCGCTGCCATCCACGTCCGCACGTCTCTCACTGGCAGTGACGTTGACATTGACATTGAGAGCCCGGGTTGTTAGAGCTGCGTAGTCCGAAGAAGCACCACATTTTCAAAACTAAAGCAAATTATCTAGATTTGATTTGACACATCTTATTTGAATACTGAGGCCCTTATTTGATATTTGTTCCCACATAGAAGGGAATACTGGGTTAAGTTAATAGAACCTGTTCCTGCAGAAACCTATGGCATTGTAGTTTTGGCATGCTTGCCGAAACTACTTTCACATGTTTACTCTTCAAATATCTGGCAAGTTATTTCAAACAAAAGTAAGGTAGATTATAGCCAACAATTTTATATATTTATCTCAGAAAAATGGCAGAAACTGAACACTATCGGACGATGCAATTGTAATGGTAACAATAGGAACAATAATCACGAGAGATCCACATCAAAAGATTGGAGTTACGGGCAGTTCAAAGGGTACCGCAGGCCTTATGGGATTTTATTGTATTTGACCCTTCCTGATATGACCTTAGCTGTTGCTAGGACGTAAAACAACAACAACCAAACAAACCTATTGTGGATAATTTTGAGAATAAATCTGGTTAAATTCAGAATAAACACACATATTACATTCCAATTCGAACAGACTGGATGGCCGAATGAGCCTACACTTTATTAAACTGTGTGGATTTCATGGCCCTGCACCAACAATGTCACACTGCAAACACCATCCATGAGCTATTTACTAAAGTAAAATCTAGCATTTTATTTACCTTGACCTGAAACTATATGATTGTGAGTTTTCAAAATTCATGAGCGTCTATTGGCACAATATTGATTGTATGCTTTTACATGTAAAAGCGATGGTTTGAAAAAAAAATACATTTCTCGCTGTGAATATGGTCTATGCTGCTGACACGCCGTAAAGCAACCACCAATCAATCAATCAAAACCTGTTGTTGTAGATGATGGGAATCGCACCCACGGGTTTGAACCCTGGTCGATTCAAACCGATGACTGAAACATGTATATGTGTTCCTGCGCTTGGCATCACTGGGATAGGGCAAGGACTGGTTGGCTCAATGTCAGGATAATGTGACCGAGTGGGATATCAGGTCATGGTGCTGGTGATCTGGTATGCCAGTACAGCAGCACTATAAAATCACCATGTGTACGCACTGTCCCAAGGTGGTATCCTGACATCACCTTAGATGTTGCCAGGGCATCAAACACCAACAAACAGAGCATAATACATTGTGCTAATGCATTGACTTCCCTTATAGATATGGCTGTTCGTAAACATACTGGAATTGACAACCATCATTATTACTATTAGTCAAACTATTTCAATCACAGATCATGATCTGCTGTATGATAGAACTTGTGGATGAACTGTATGAACCCTGATTTCAAATATCTTGAAGCAGAATGCTGAGTCTAATTTGAAATCAGTCTTTCGCCCAATGGGAGCAGTATGATGCCTATACATATAGATCATCATGTATTTAAAATGAATGCAATATTTATGACGCTTTATGACATATATATAGCCATTTATAGCACTATTTCTGGATACAGACTGAAGGCCATGTATTAACGAGCACCCTCAACCCCTTTTTCTGTGGTTGTTTATGACGTACGATGCGTCAGATTTGTAAAGATAATAGACTAATCAGGGCTCGCTGTTGTTTCCTGGGATTCATTTAGCACCAAATGACGTCCTCCTACTGTCTGGGTGTGTGCAAGATGCCCTCAATGAACGTATCACGAGGCAATCATATATTCTCATATGTATCGCCTATCTGCATCCTAAAAGTCATTATATAATCTGACTCTATATAAGTAACACTTTATACCAAACGAACTACAGTGCTATATAATTCCCGTCCTAACATGACCTTAGACGTTGCCAGGACGTAAAGCTCCACCAACCAACCAGGTTTATAATTGGGAATGAGAATCGTTAAAGTCCCACCCTTCAATGAGGAAATGTTCAAACATGATACGAGATATGATAGTACTCAGCAAAATGGCTGAGGGAGGGGTGGGCAAACCTTCAAATTATAAACAGACATGTGGTTGCAATGCATAATATCAGTTTTATTGAGATCATATATGTGTATATGTATATATATATGAATATATATATATAAATATATATATATAAATATGTATATGCATTTGTAGACATATGCCTATATATAATTGAATTCACAGAAAGTGTATATGATTTCCACAACTGTATATGATTACCTCATCAACCAGATTGATTGGCAAATCAGGACTGAACAAATAGAGCAGTAGTACAACTATCCTGGCTGTGTATTCTGTCGCAGCTCGTCCCCGATATAGAAGATTACACTGAGTAAATAGCCACACTATGTCCTCTGATTTCACCAACGTGATAACCTACTTTCATTAGTTCCAGAAGAAAATGTTTATTCCCCGAAGGAAAGATGTGTCAATCGAGAAAATAATCTGTCATGTATATGTGGACAATTAGTTTGTGTGTTATATCTAAATATATGGGAATACGTACATATACATTCGCATCCACTTAAAAATAGAGACTTTAGTAAGAAGCATGTATTTTGTGATTATGTAGACATTAAAATTCGGAAACTGTGTGCACACCACCTACCGTCCACTTAGTAAACTATGACATACATATATACATGAATAAAGAATCCTCCTGAACATGCGTATACCTAAAGTATCTGACCATGTCAGCTACGCCATGGTAGATTATCGCACATACTTGCATATGGTTGGATACATGTACCCCGTCCACCATATCGGTAAAGCCCAGGCATCGCGTGCGGGAGATTGGGAGTTCGGTTCCAGGTCGAGTCAAACCAGTGACTTTTAAAATTGATAGTTATCGCTTCCTTACCTTGTCGCTCAGCATTAATAGGATAGGACAAGCACTGGTTAGTTCATTGTCAGGATATCACTGAGTGGGATATCGGGTCATAGTGCTGGTTGCCTGATTTCCCAGTGAGGCAGCACTATAAAGTCGTAATGAGTGCACTGTTAGACGTCGGTACCAATCGTTATATGACCTTAGCTGGAGCCAGGACGGGATACTCTAACACCAACCAACTATACCCCATCCACTCTGCTCTTACTCTTACTCTTAGCGGTTCTCCATGTGGCAAAACTGTTAACGCACAGGCGAGGCTCTAGGCTACCAGTTGCAAATCCCCAACGGTTAATACTACTTACTGGGAGGCGCCTGCTGAAGACACCAACCAAGTATACTACTCAGTATGCCCTGCTTGCCTAGCCCTACTATATCCCGACACCAAACCCTGTCCTTAGCGTCACAGTCGAAGTCAATTACTATAGACTGCTGCTTACACCCCTTCCACACAGTCCTAGTGATATCTCATATGAATGGCAATCTGCCTATTCCAATTTACCTCAGTGTTGGCCTACATGGTATGTATGTGTGAGGGGTGAGGGGGGGGTGGGGGGTGGTCAGTATGTCCGATGGGCGGGATTGATAGGGGGGACCCTACCCGATAGCTGTGCCACAGGTATACATTGGTGGGTTTTTTCTACACTCTTTCTATTTTCAGCCCATTTTCTGTAGAGGGTTTAGGATGATGGCGACGGTCCATCAACAGGGTTCCTTAGCAAATGTCCATATTGACCAAATGTGTGCAGGTAGCGTGGTGATGTGATGAAGGGCGTTGGCTAGCGTTATGGAAGTGCATTTGTCTGTTGTTGGAGGCAGCTACGCCTGAGTGCACCATTAGTGGGGTTTGGGATTTTGCCTATGCGATGTCCTATTTTCAGAATATAATTAATAGTGTTTGATGGGTCTTTATTATGCTTATGGTTATTATAACTTCATTGGCACACTCAGCTGCATACTGCTAACAAATATCCATGCATTGGCGGTCCGGTACAATCCCAGCTCAAAGAGTGGGTGGATAATTTCGGGGGTATGCCTACACAATACTTTGGTAAAGCCCTGGGCTACGTTTCATAGGCCGAGGCCCTCTGAGACATTCACACGTAATGGAGCGAGCACCATTTGCAACACCACCACCACTACCGTTACCACCACCGCCACCACCAGCCCATTAACACACCACCCATCCACACCGCCACAACGGCTGCATTCTCGGCTCTAGGACATGGGCCCCACACCGGTAACCCGAGCACTACAGGCCGCGCAGCCGCCTCCACCGCGTCACTCCGCCAAGGTGCTACCACAAAAACCTTAAACCACCTTGACACTCCGTTGCCACGCCTACGAGGCCACATTGCCCGGCGCTCCTAACTAACCACCACCTGTGTGGTGTCACGGCGTGTGTGCCATGCATGTAGCCCCATCCCGCCCCGCCCCGCCCCGCCCCGCCCCGCCCCGCCCCGCCCCGCCCCGCCCGCCCCGCCCCGCCCCGCCCCGCCCCGCCCGCCCCGCCCCGCCCCGCCCCGACCCGCCCCGACCCGCCCCGACCCGCCCCGCCCCGGCCCACATCCGCTGACGATACCGCCGCACCAGCTGCCACCACCAATGGTTCCCACATAGGTCTACTCCATTCCTCCGCCTGGAGGCTAGATGAGACAATCAGTCTGCTCCGCCTCCAGAGACCTTCTCATACTGCCCATCACCCACCTACTCACTTTGCAGCCTCACTCCTACCATCGCTACCACCCCTACCATCAGCATCATCACAACCATCACTACCACCACGACCACCACCATAACCACCATCACCACCACCATCACCACCACCACTACTGTTGTAGGGGTGATGACCATGGGATATATTGTGCCTAGAGCGGGACTCGAACCCACATCTCTTTGTACTCCGGGCCAGTGTGATAACCATTACACCACCTAAGCTCACTGATGTCACCACACTACCCACGCCTACCTGTCTATGTGGATCCTTGCCTGAGAGGTCAGTACAGACTACTGCAACTACCATCACCATCACCACCATCACAACTACCATCACTACCACAACTACCACCACTACCACCACAACCAACACTACCACCACTACTTTCACTACCAACGCTACCATCCCCATCCCCAGCATCACCACTACCATAACTACCACCACGACCACCACTACCACTACTACCACCACTACCACCACTATCATCACTACTTTCACTACTGCCACTACCATCACTACCACCACTATCACCACTATTATCACTAGCACTCCTACCATCACTATCAGCACTATCACCCCTGCTCCCACCACTATCACTCCTAACACCACCATCACTACACAATACTATCACCACCATTACCACTGTCATCACTAGCACCACTACCTCTCACCACCATCACCACTACCATCACTACCACCACTACCAGCCATACCACCACAACCACGACCACAACTATCACCACTATAATCACCACTATTAGTTATCACCATTACCACTATCACAACTACCACCACTACAACTCCTACAATCACCATCACCACTACAACCACCATCACCACTACAACCACCATCACCAGTACCACCACCCCAACATCACGTGACCACCGACAATATCACCACTATTACCACCACCACGACCCCCACCCCTTTCAGCACAATCACCCCCCCCCCTCTATTACAACCCGACACCCCATTCCCCACAACCATCACCATCACTTCATGCCACACACCAATGCCAATCTCATTGATCCCCGGGCACCAGGATTCCAGCCCCATTCCCCACAAACTTCCCCCTGTCCCACATCTGCTCCACATTGGTCATTGTGCCTGACGTACAGGTCCCTCTGACTGCCACCGTCACGATCACATACAGCCGCTATTAAACCCTCCTCCCGACCATCCAATTCCCCATTCAACTATGATCAAATAAATATTCCCCACTCCACCCGTACATTCACACTGCTATCCTCAGGATATCAGACTGCATGTAACACAAATTAATGTAATATTTCAAGGGAAATTTCAATTGCATTTAATTGTGTTTTTTTTCTTCGTCCGCCGATTCACACATTGATATATTCTAAATACATCTGCTGCCTGGTTGATTTATTTTAGGGTTTGTTCTCTTCTTCAGGGAATATTACTAATTATGACAATTACTTTATGATATATATGTATATATATATATATGCACTTACATATAACAATAATTTAATCTTACATAGCATATTCATTTATTATCAATATGGTACCATCTGTGGTTATTTAAAGTTGCATCGTCTGATGCTTTTCAGTTTCTGTCATTTTCTGAGATTAATAGATTAGGTTGAAAGTTATAATCTATCTTACATTACTTTGAAGTAAGCTTGATTTTAAATGGCTAAGTTTTGAAATATTTGAAGTGCAATCTTGCAATATTAATTTGGGCAGGCCCACCAAAACTATGATACCATAGGCTTATACAGTAGCTGATTCAATTAAATTGAGTCAGTCTATCATTCTATGTTGTGACAACTGCTTGATAAGTACATCATTATCTAAATTGTATATGCAGACTCAAATCTAGCTAAGTATCTTGGTTTTGAAAATTTGGTGTTTTCCTCGGACTTTGTATCCTTAAGCAATATAAGTACAGTAAAACCTCTCTAAATATACCGACCTTGGGACCGACTGTAAGGGTTCCATTTAGGGAGGTGGTCGGTTTAGGGATTTAGAATATGGTTACAATGGTATTGTTGGACCCGAATAAAGTGATCGATGTAGGGGAGTGGTCGATCTGTAGAGGTGGTCGGTTAGACAGGTTTTACTGTATTATGCTGTGTGCAATATGCTAGCTTACATTGAGGTGATGATAATTAAAGTTCCGGTAGGCTCAATGATTTCAGTTAGTTGGTGATCTGTGATGTGATTTATAAAGTTGCATTGCATTGCTTCCCATTAATCCCGTGTTGTCCTTTGATATTTTATTGATACTGTATTGGTGTATGCTATTCATTCACCTCACAAACCTCACTCCTTGCTCAAATCTCGTCCTGATATTGCCTTAGATCTCGCCATGACGTAAATCTCAAATAGCAAACCAACCTTGCTAAAACCACATGTGCCTCGTTCATTCAGTCCACTCCACTTCTCCCAAATCCACCCTTATCAAAAGTGATCGAACTCGCATCTCCAAGTCTAAGCAAACAGGTGAGCATCACCCTTCAATGCGGAATACTATGTCTCTCCTCCCGCTATCAAAGGGGTTCAAATCTCACCGCGTCCCGGTGACCTCCCCCTTCCTCCACCACCCTGCTTTTCCCGGCCATTCTGCGGGTCTCTTCCCGACGGGAGTTGCATTACAACCCCCCTATTACCCCTCCCCATACTTCCATTACACCTTATCTCCCAAACCCTAAAACTCCTATCCCTCAGCACAGCAGAACACCCCCCAGTCCCACCCACCACAATACCCTTTCCTTCCATTGCCTCGCCGCCTCATACCTCACCCACCCCGACCTCACCACCAACCCCCCCCCCCCACTACATCTCCACCTCACACATCTTACCCCTTTATCTGCATATACCTCCACCCTCCACCCCCCAACACCACCACCAAGCCGCCGCCACTCACCTTTGTTCCGGTAAAATCGCCGTTCGTGCCTGTCAGTATGGCGGCTCCCAATAGGGCCCCGGGGACTACCTGCGAACCTGACAGCCAGGACACACATACACAGCGCCACGTCTATTTAAGCCACGAGGTATGGCGCTCGTAAATCCTGCCCCCCATGCCCATGCTAAGGACCCCTACATGGCCAATAATTGGGGAGCCGGCTCCATTCAGCAGCCACTAGCCTCCCCATCTGCAGCAGAGTGTGAGAGCGGCGGATGCGCGCGTATGTGTGTGGGGGGATGAGGCGGAAGGGAAGGTGAGGGGGGAGGGGGTAAGTAAGGAGAGGTGTGAGGTAGCGTAAGGGGGTAGTGAGGCCCAGACAAAACGGGGCAACTCCCCTTCTACTGCGTCCTCTAACGCACGCGCTCACAAAACACGCGCAGACCTTTTAGGGCGTTCAGATTTAAGAGTTGGAATCATTGGCCCGTGTTCGGGGTAAGCGCAGTGACAGGTCCGGCTTGCATGGTGTGCCGTCATTGGCGGGAGCGCAGGCTCGTTTGGCCGGGGCTGCCTCCCCGGTCGGCCCGGGCTAATCCCATCCAGGCTGGTTGCCGTTGCCCGGTGGGCCCCCATGGGCTGTGTGCGGCAGGAAACATTATAGAGGAGTTCTGTGGGGAGGAAGAGCCTCTGGGAGGGTATTATGACGGCGGACACAGTGAGAACCCCCCCCCCACACACACACGCCTCCACTCTCCCCCACCCACCTCCACTCGCCCCCACACTCACCCCCTCACGCGCCCACACCATCCTCCGGCCGCCACAGTTGCAGTCAGCGCCCCTGGTGGGGATCATTTACCACGACACATCCCCTCTCCTTTTCAATTCTTCTCCCCTCCCCGTCCTTCCCCCTTCGCCTTATCTCTCCAACTCTATCCGTATTTCCCCTCCCATATCCTCTCTTCTTCGCCCAATCTATTATTCATTCCTAGTCCGAATTTCGTCTTCTCCCCCCCCCCCCCCTGCCTTCCTCTCACCTACCATCTTCCTCCTGTCCTGCCTCACCACTCCTCTCAATCCATCGCTCCTTCCTCCTCCCTGGCTCTCCCCTCTCCCCACCCTCACTGTCCTATCCCCTCTTGTCCTCTCCACTTCACTCATCTCCCCTCCTCTCTTTCCTACACCCCCCTTCTCTCCCCTCATTTCCACATGTTCTCTCCTCCACTCCTCTCCCTTCCTCTTTCATCCTCTTCCCTCCTCTCCCATATCCTTCTACTATCCGCTTCAGCCCACTTCACTGCACTCTCCTCCTCTCTTCCCCCTCCCCCACCCTCTGCTCCCTCTCTCTCTATGCCCTCCTCTTCCATCTCCCTCTCCCTTCTGCTTCTAACCCCTCCGCCCCCCCCCCCTCCACACCCCTCCCCTCCGCCCCTCTTCTCTCCTCTCCTATCCAGGCCATCCCCACCCCACCGCCTTCCACCTGGTGTGAAACTGCTCGTTGCTGGACAGGGAATGGCTCACTATTACCGGACTCAGCTATCCCCCCCTGTGAGGGAGGCTCGTCGTGTGCACCCAAGCAATCGGCAACGCAGTCGCCCTTACACTCCTGGGATCATTCCAGATGGCAGTGAGCGACTGTTGAGAATGTTCCCGTCCACAAGTCTCTCTTCGATCTGTCTTGTCTCCTTTCCCCAAATAGAAACAATGATTCGCGCGTTTCCTGATTAAATGATTGTGTGTATTGTGCCTGGAAGTAAATATCATATATCATATCATCGCATAATACTTATACATCAAATATATATATATATATAGATACATATGTATATATATAAAGGATTACCTTCAATGCCTTTATTCTCACATAAAACATATTCATCACATATCCAGTATAACCCCATTAAACCAAACTTGAAGGGATCCTAGAAATTTGTTTGGATTAACTGATCATTGGTTTAACCGAGATTTGGCTTCCACTTCGACTTGGCTTTGGCAAAAACGTGGGTGCATTATGAATGTAATATACAATATATGTGGATACTTTCATTATTGTTTTTTTATGTATATACAGTGTAACCCCGTTAAACCAGGCTTGGTTAAACTCAAACGATCGGTTAATCCAAACTTGTTTTCGGCGGCCCGGCAAAATACTCCCACTTATCCTATAAAAAAGTTGCTGGGCTCTCAGATGACCTTATAACCACATGAAAGTTTGGTTTAATGTACCCGAAGTGACTGGGGTCCGACAATTTTGTTTGGATTAACCGCTAATTTTAATGAACCGACTTTGGTTTAACCAACTTTTTTATATGATAAATGGTAGTATTTTGATGGGCCGCCAAAAAAAGTTTGGATTAACCGATCATTTGGTTTAACCGAGCTTGGTTTAATGGGGTTGTATTGTAGATTTATATATATTTGTATATCTATATATAGAATTACCTTCAACGCCTTTATTCTCGCAGAAAACATATACATCACATATATATATGTATATATATACCCCCGCGTATATACATTATATACCAGTGTACGATGAGAACAGTGGCCTCCCCTAGGGTTAAGTTTAACTAAGTGTGGGTTCAATCCGCTATGCGAAAAGGATCCAATTAAACCCACCGGAAATAGAAGAGGCCCCGAGAGAACAGAACATATTGTGTACGGGTGGTGCTACTAGTAGCAACCCCCAGGAGGCCGCCCACGGTTGTATCCTATGCTGTACACGATCATTAGCAACAAGCCACACGTTTACTGTGGCAGCAATATAAATAGGAGGCCCGGTGGTGCATATTGCTATCCACTTTAATACTCACATAATGAATTATAGAAGAAGATTTGAAGAAGTTTTAAGCCGTGTTTACACGGGAGAGTTAAATCGCTTCATATAAATCGCCTTGCCTAGTTTGCCGCACATTCGCCGTGTAAACGCGACTCTGAGGCGGATTAGGGCTGATTCACTTCATATGATTCACTTTATGTAAACCACCTTGCGAGGTGGTTTATATGAAGCGATTCAGCTGGTTCCTGGGCGGCGACTAAACAAATAGCAGTACTCGCCGGCTACAGGCTCACTAAGGCTGCTGGTTCCCGGCGCCGACACACTTTCAAACTCAATCCATGTAAACGCGCCACTACTTCACTTCATATAAATCGCTTTGTCTAATTTGCTTCACAATTCCCCATGTAAACACGGCTTTATACTGCCTGTCATGGATAAGTCTGAATAGACTTGTTTTCACCATTAGACAGTTTGTCGATAGAAAGCTCAAGCCTACAGTTTTACCGACCCAAGGGATTTTTAACCTCCCACACCACATAGACATGGTATGAGAGCAACTGGCCTTTGATGACGCTGTAAGTTATACACAGCAGTGGAAATCCAAATTGGCACAGGGAATCGAATCACCGACCTTCAGATTAGGAGTCTGACCTAGAAAAAAGTCAGACACTCTAACCACTCCATCACAGAGAACAGCATATATTATAGGCGTACTAAACCGGAAGAGACGCCCGCTCTTTAATGGATTTGTCTCTCCTTTATGTAAGTAATGGAATATGGTTGGTTGGTTGTTGAAATGTCACGCCTTGGTAAAATATAAGGTCATATTAGGACGGGTACCGACTTGGGACAGTCCGCACTCATGGTGAATTTATAGTGCTGCCCCACTTGGGGACGAGGCCACCGCTACCATGACCCGATATCCCACACAGTCAAATAATCCTGATACTGTGCAAACCACCCCTTTCATATCCTATTAATGCAAAATGCCAGGCTAGGTAGCGACAAGGATACATTTTATAAGTTATTAATTTGACTCGGCTGGGATTCGAACTCGCGGCCCTCCGAACGGGAGCCTGCGTTCTACCCATTAGGCCACCGCGTCCGGTCTGTCCAGTTTGATACTCACATAATGACTTATATAGGTTTAAAACCGGAACGGACACCCTCTTTTAATGGGTGCGTCCCTCCTTTGTGTAATAAATGTAATCTGTAATTATGAGTGAGGGTGCACTAACGTGATGTAATTAAAGATATAGTTAGTTAGCTGAACAGGACAGAATTTCCATTTGTACATAAAGGTAGGGACATGGTTATTGTTATCGTAAACTTAGAGTTGATGAAAGTCACGCCGAAGAGATACCTTGATATCGATAGTTCCATGTACATCATCGCATGCATTAATAAATGATATAAGCTATCTTTTATCGATAGCACTTAACGTGGTATTAATATACGGGTAATAAAGGCAGCCTCACACTCCCCTATGATTCCATGTTGACCCTGTTGATTGCGTATTGATAATCCAGATGCCCACACAAATAATGGCCTTCCGATCGTATACAGTTAGTTGCCTAAACGATGCATACATGTTCGCCAATGACAGGGATGTACTTCTAAGACATAACATCGCATATTATGATGCGGCCTTCAATTACTGTAATATATATACAGATATCTATCTATCGGTATTTATACATATACATATATACGTAGTGAGTTGCACTCAGCTCTCTGTTACATGTTAAATGCCACACCCACCTGTATGTGTTGAAAGATTGCTTCCATCAGGAAGCCGTGATAGGACAGGACGCACGCCTTTGAATGGTTTGAGTATCACACTGGGCATGTTATTCCTGTCGGTTGCACCAGCTCCGCGAAAACACACACCCATAGATGTATATGTATATGCATATATATATAAGTATGCATATATATACATATATCGGTTTATATATATATATATATGTACTTAGATCTCTCTATGTATATAGTGACAATATTTTGCAGTATCAGTTGCAATGCCCAGCACCTTACATAATCCGATGAAATAGAAATCAGTACAGTCCCATTCAATATTAGCTTTATTTCATGGTGTGCTACATTCAGCATTTATTAAACAAAACTACTTAGGAATTGGTTATTCTCCTGAATAAAGAAACTACACAAAAAGATAGCTGTAGTCAGGAAACATAAATTCGGCCCTAAATGTCGGGTTTGAGCTCGCTGAGGACCTTCCCCTCCATGTCTTCACTTCAGACAACCCCACATTTCCGAAGCCTACCGGCATTAAATCAAACCCGAGACAATAACTGGTTGGATATGCAACGTTTGGTGCAGCCAGAAGTGAGACAAACCGGAACAGCCGGCAGTAACTACCTGAAGCCTGCACTTAGAGTTCTTTTATTCCGACATGGGTATCACGGTGCCCACTAATGTCGATGTCCGCCGACATATGGCGACTTGGGTTATGAGCCTGCTGTTACTATCAGCGCAGCCCGCGTTAGATCTATTGATCTGGCTCCAATATGAGAGGTCCTGCCGCCATAACCAGCCCGACTGATCGGCCTCACAGGACGCCGTGTCCGCCGCTGATCAACCGGAGGCTTTGAACACACGACTTGTCATATCCCATAGGCCGGGAACATGGGTGTGGTGGAGGGGAGGGGGTTTGCGAAGAGGGGGATCTATTGCGCTATCTCTATATATATATAGTAAACCCTCTCTAAGCGACCACCTCCACAGATATACCACTCCGCTATATCGATCGCTGTATTCGGGTCCCAAACGATCGCCCATATAATACCATTTTAATGAATGAAAGCTCCCTAATCTGACCACCTCCCTAAATGGACCATTTAAAGTCGGTCATGGTCGGTCAATTTAGAGAGATTTTATTGTATACAGTAATGCCTCTCTAAATCGACGACCATGGGATCGACTTTAATTGGTCTATTTAGGGAGGTGGTCTGCTTTATCATTACGATGCTATTGTATGGGCGATTAATTGGGACCTAAATAGAACAATCGATATAGGGGAGTGGTCGATCTGTGGAGGTGGTTGGTTAGAGAGGTTTTGCTGTATCTGTATATACGGACTCAGTTAATACAGAACTCTTTATTGAATGGCGCAGGTTTCTGGATACGCTGTAGTGGATTGAGGAGTATTCCATTATGGTACTGATCCGCTATGCCTGGTTGACACACAATCGATAATCGGGGATGCAACATTTGTTATCTGGAATTGGGAACATATTGTAAAGTCTTCAGCTGGAATCTGTGTGTTGTGTAGGCAGGCTATAATGAAATCAATACAGGCAAGAAGAGAAAAGAAGAGTATAAAGAATGAAAGAAGAGTGAGAGCTTGTACCCTCAGGTTTATTATTATATAGTGGTACATGGATCTGGTATGGCATACCACCTGACCATTATCTCCAATGAGCAACAAGCATTTATAGTTCCACCAATGAACAGTAAGCATTCTTGTGTCATCATGGCTACTGTGATCTGCCCACCACCACCATGCGGTCTGGCTGCCTGGCCTCCACCTGCCTGAGCTGTGTGTGTGTTGATCCGTGACTAACAGTTGGGGGGAGGGGGTAGTGAGTAGAGCTACAAAGGCTCCTTACACACTATCACTAGTGCCCGCTTCACACTATCTACCTAATACACAATGACTATTGACCATAAGTAAACGATCACCAGCAACTACGTAAATATATTCATGCACCTGGCACTATATACCATTTACATTAATAGACCATTTGTACTCCATTATAGACCATTTGCATTCCCCACCAATGCGTTTTATCGGAATATTTTACAATATTTTCCGATCAGTTTTCAATTAGACACAATACGATAATCGGGGATGCAATGTCATTGATCGGGAATCGGGAACATAGATTCCGTTTTAGTTTTCCATTAGTTCAAATAGGTAGATTCCCATCCGATCTATGGGTTTCAGTGCCAATAACGACTCCATTTTCTGTGACGCCATATTCCGAGACCCACAGGTGTTAATGCCCGGTGGACACTAGTTGATGTCGCTGTATTCTACGCCGTTTAATGGGTATGTGGAACATGGTTATTATTTGAAGGCTCACATTATGAAAAAGTAAATTCCTGATGATAGGGTCCATTTCCCGATAGTGGCATCTTGTGATCCCCGAGGAGACCATGGCAGATATCCGCTAGCTTCCACCGAGGATGTGTTGCCTGTGGTAGTGTGGGACTTTGAACACCAGAGCGGCCATGATTCTGCACGCTCACCCCCGGCTGTGTGAGGGGGCGGGAGGTCGACGGTGTGCGGTGGGCAGTGGCGGCGGGACAGCGGGTGGGGGGTTGGGGGCGTCGGTGGTGGGGATAGGAAAGTAGATCTGACGATGAATCGGTTAGGTAAATGTTTGAACAGGGGCGATATTGCAAGTTACAACGCCCCAGTAACAGGACGCCAGCAATGGTTTTCCACCGTTAAAAACCAACACAGGTCCCTTTTCTAGTACAAAGAGACTTAAGGGGC
Source organism: Branchipolynoe longqiensis (assembly GCA_030323885.1). Taxonomy (NCBI): domain Eukaryota; kingdom Metazoa; phylum Annelida; class Polychaeta; order Phyllodocida; family Polynoidae; genus Branchipolynoe; species Branchipolynoe longqiensis. Next base: position 56,354,331 of record CM059187.1, on the reverse strand, counting down.
CGGTCACACATATGTTAGTGCCTGTAGTGGAATGTAGAGGAGGCTAACATAGTTCAACCTAATTCAATGTAGTGAAATGTAGTGAAATGTACCGACATCCAGACATCTGTGATGATGACATGATAATAATATCGGTGGGCTGTGAGTTCCGATTTAAGCTTTGGACACGTTCAAAAGAGCACTACATTTGAGGCAGACATAGCCTCCGTGATGATAATGTACTCCAGCATACTCTAGCATACTCAAGCATGCTTCTTACTGTCCTCTAGCATACTCTAGCATACTCTAGCATACTCTAGCATACTCTAGCGTACTCTAGCATACCCTAGCATAGTTTGACCCACACAAAACCTTGGCCATTTTGCTGTGGTCACATAGCCAGTACTGGACGAAGTTGAACGTAGTTGAACGTAGTGGAGGCTAACGTAGTTGAACATAGTTGAACATAGTTGAATGTAGTTGGACGTACTGGGATCCGTACTGTAGCATACCAAGATCCATACCATAATGTATTTATCCATACCATTAGTAGGGTCATCAACCAAAACCTGCCATACCTTAACATATTTGAGCATAGTGACAGCACGTTTCACCCACGTTTCACCCATGTTATTCTATCTACGTTCAACTACCTTCACTAATGGATGTGTGACTGGCCCTTCAGAGTGAACACTAATTGATGCCACCGGGCGGGGTGGCCTAATCGGTAGAGCGCGGGCCTCGCGTGCGGAAGGTCGGGAATTCTTTTCCCGATCGAATCAAACAGTAAAATTGAATCTTATCACTTCCTATCCTGACGCTCGGCATTAATAGGGTAGGTCACAGACTGGTTAGCTCAGTGTCAGGATAATGTGACTGAGGGGGATTTCGGGTCATGGTGCCGGCAGCCTGGTCTCCCAGTGGTGAAGCTCTGTAAAGTCGCCATGAGTGTGCACTGTCACAAGTCGGGTTCTGCCCTGATATGACCTTAGATGTTGTCAGGTCCTAAAAACTCCAACAACCAACTGATGCCTGTTTCAATGCTCTGCGGTGCCCTTTCTAGCTACAGATTATCGTTATTTGGTTCAATGCGATGTAGATATCTCAAACAAAACTAACCATCAATATGCACTTATTCTAACCAATCCGTAGACGAGATAGCCGAATAAGTTGAGCATCCGTCTCCCGTTTTGCGAGATCGTGGGTCCGAACCCACAGGTTGGAACCACAGCTTCGACCCCTGGTCGAGTCAAACCGATGAATTAAAAAATGATAATGGTCGCTTCCTAACATGGCAGTCGGCATTAATAGGATAAGACAAGGACTGGTTTGCTCAGTATCAGGATAATGTGACTGAGTGGGATATTGGGTCATGGTGCCAGCGGCCTGATTTCCCAGTGGGGTAGCACTATAAAATCGCCATCAGTATGCACGGTAGCAAGTCCGTACCCATCATGATGTAACCATCGATGTTGCCAGAGCGTGAAACTCCAACAACCAACCAATCTAAGCTACCCGTCATGCATCTGATACCCTGCAGCAACATCATCAATCGAAAAAGGTATATATTTCCATCGTCTTTCCTCGCTCATCACATTCTCATCCCTCACTTATAGAATCTGGAATGATTGGTATAAATAGCTAACAGTACCTATGACTGAAAGACAAATGTATTAATCTGAAGAATGAAACTATTTACCACATGTGACATAATTGTGGACTTCTTGACTTGTGTCCATTGGTCATATTATCGTGTATCCTACTGCAGCTGCTGAAGCTAGCCCTACTATGACCTTGGTAGGGAAGTCTAAAAGAGAGATAGATATTAATAAACTCAAGGCAAAAAAAACAGTGAACAAATATCGGTACTCAGTGTGAATTCTTGGGATGTTGAATAATGGTCGAAGAAAATGTGTATATTAATCAGATTAATTTTAATAAAGCACAGGAACAATGCCTCAGATAGCAATGCAACATGGTGATCTATCCAACCAGACCACCCACTAATTCTAAATTCTCCAGTCGCCGGGACAATGAGTTAAGTGTTCTTACAATTAGAAATGTACACACACACAAAACTCTCCAGCTGTTCACAAAATAGAGCCCTGCAACATATTAGTCTAGAGTTCGAACATGCGCAATCTACCATATCCAGCACACAGGAACATAGGACGCGTACAGAGAAGCGATAAAGAAAACAACAGCCAATAACCCCAATAATTGAATCTTAAATAACATGTTCATATTATCTCAATAATGTAGACCTGCATAAGATGAATATTTACCGACACGGATATAATCCTAGCCGACGCCCTGATTGCATTCGCACAATCTATTGCAATAAATTAATCGCCACCAGACGGCGCGTCGGGTTGGCTTCACCGTCACGAATCATGGTTCCACTTCCGGTTGTTGTCTGACTCTCGTCTAGCGGTGGAGGCTGTCCAAAGGGCGTATATCCTCCTCAGAAGCCCCTCCTCCCATTCCCACTCCCCCTTCCACGTCCACTCCCCCCACCCCCTCACGCTCCGTTCTCCCTCCACCCTAACCCACCCCAATCGCCAACTCTTCCCTGCGTCCCGTGCCTTCTGGCTGCCAATTCCCAGCCCGCTGAGAACCCGGTTATGCGGATTCGGAGGGACACCAGTTTGCCAGGGACACTTCCGTTCAAATGCATTGTTAACGGCCGTGAGCAAATCTTCATACAGAAGAAGTCAAATATCTCCCAAATTACACCATCTAGAAACAAATCGCTTGGTACACATATAGAAAACATCTTTAGCATAAAGACTATATTAAATTTATAAGGTTAGGGTTCTTGAATTCTATTAATTTTGAATAAAACTAACATTTTGCACTGCACGTACCATCAAACTCAAGGCATTGTCAATCGTCGTGAGCAATGTTCATACAGATAATACAGAAGTCAAATATCTCTCAAATTACACCATCTAGAAACAAATCGTTTGGTACACATATAGAAAACATCTTTACCAAAAACATTATATTAAATTTATAAGGTTACTGATGATGCTGTTCGATTTTGATGCATGTGCAGAAGCGATGTGTCCCTCGCAATCTGGTGTCGCTGGGAAACCGCAACACCGGCACTAGCCCTAGCCCTTTGCATCCCCAGCCCCAAATTAAAACTCCACCTCTCACACATATGTATGCAAGAGTTGAAACTTCTATTACCTACTAGAGAGAAGGCAATGTGTCCTAAATGACCCTAAGGTTATTCACATCGATCCTTTAGTAAGTACATGAGGTTAGTTATTGGGGTTTTACGTCCTGGCAACATCTAAGAAGGAACATAAAGGTGCCCTATCAGTAGCTCGAAACAGCTGTGAATATTTATTGAAGGGAGCCCTTCTGTCCACCAAAGCAAGGTCTGGAAACGAGTCTAACACAATCTGCCAACATGTATTACACATTTCATATACCATAAGAACCCCGCCCTCCCTCCGCTCTCGCCCTCCGCACGGGCCCTCCCTCCATCCACCATCATTATTATCACGTTCATTGCAGTAACATCTGCTACCTCACAGGCAGCATCCAGTGCAGTTGTTATGAGGACGATAAGTTTATAAGCTTTTGTTCATTATTTATATATATATATATGCTGTATAATAATTATACGAGTACAATAACACGGAATATTATACTATCCTAGCACCCACACACCAGTGATCGATTGCTTGAACCTCACCTGCTCATCTACTGCTCATGCTTCAGCTCCGACGGTGGCGCCACCGCTCGCCTGCTCACTTGCCGCTGTCCAGTGTTGCATATATACGCTGATCCGATCGGCGATAGGTTAGCGGACGGGTTCCCGGTTGCTGGCTAAGGGGCATAAGTGGGGACGGGGGAAGAGAGGGCGGGAGGAAGGGAGGTTGAGAGGAGGAGAGGAGGGGAGGGGGGGAGGAGGAGGGAAGGGAGGTGGGGAGGAGAGGAGGAGGGGAGGAGGAGAGAAGAGGAGGAGGGGAGAAGGGGAGGATGGGATGATGGGAGGAGGGGAGGAGGGGAGGAGGGGGAGAAGGGGAAGAGGGGTGGGGGGAGGAAGGGAGGATGGGATGAGAGGAGGAGGGGAGGAGGAGAGAAGAGGAGGAGGGGAGAGAAGGGGGAGGATGGGAGGAGGGAGGAGGGAGGAGGGGAGGAGGAGGAGGAGGGGACTGGGGAGGAGGGAATGAGGGAATGAGGGGATGAGGGGAGGAGGGGATGAGTGGCGGAGGTGAAAAGGGGAGGAGTGGCGGTGGGGTGGAGGGGAGGAAGCGACAAGTGGCGGAGGGGAGGAGGGGAGGAGGGGTGGAGTGGCGGAGGGGCGGAGGGGAGGAAGGGAGGAGGGGAGGAGGGGAGGAGGGGTGGAGTGGCGGAGGGGAGGAAGGGAGGAGGGGAGGAGGACAGAGGAGGAGAGGATTGGCGGAGGGCAGGAGAGAAGGAGGGGAGGAGGGGACGAGGGAAGATGTGCAGTAGGGGGGGAGGGGAGGAGGGAAGGAGAGGCGGAGAGCATGAAGGGGGGAGAAAAGGAAGGGGGATGGGGAGAAGGTGGGGTGTGGCAGTGGGGGTAGAAAGAGGCAGACACGCTCTTATTAAATTATCCCTCTAACCGGCGCCGCACCCCTAACGTCGCCCCGGCATTCATAAACACGACCCCCGGATAAGGTGGGGGTGTATTTGATGTGAAGATGGCGCCCTACTCGGAATCGCCACGTTGCCATTTGATTATGAAATTGGATTGCCTCCAAGGCGGTACGTAACCATGCTCTCAACGGCGCGCATATATGAGAAGGATGTACGCGTGGGAGCTGGGTGTCTGGAGGAAGGAAGCGGTAAACCGCGGAGAGGAGCGGGGGGAGGGGGTGGGGGCATTGGGATTTGCCTTCGAGTGGAGTTGGTTTCATTGGGGGTGAGCAGCGTGAGTTGGGTTTCCGTTTGTTTAGGGTTGCGTCACTGGCATAGTGTTGTACCTCATCTGAATAGGTTGGAATATATATAAAGACAGTAATATATATATATATATATATATATATATAGGTGCTTTATAATATATTATGGGAATATAAACAAGGACATTATCTATATTCAGTTCCCTATACTATTCTATCCTCACTATATCCTATCTACTGGCCTTGTGTAGTTACAGTATTGGCCACATTGGCGCCACCTGTGAGGGGTTCTGACCAGTGTATACCAGCTGTGTCTGGTCGTTATCGCCAATAGAGCCACTTGGATGGTCACATTTGAACTTTAGGTGGGCAATCAATATATCCCCGCCACAGAATATATCTTCTTTATTAACCATATCAGGCTTATTGTTATTCGGTTTATCTGGGTTCAACTGTTTATATACACATATATATTTATGCTGACTAGGCCAGACTCCATCATTAGTGAGTGATGGGGCAAAGGAGGGATATTCCGGGTTATTATACCCGAATCTTTCTGACACAGCATGCATATATTTGGTTCTTATATGGGATATATATGTGACCCATAAGGTTTTATGCGAATATAGAGATGAGGCAGAATGGGAGTATATATATATATAGGCATACATATATATATATATATATATTTATATATATACACACGTGTATCTTGGATATGCCGTGTAGGGAAGGCGCAGCTACCCTCCCTGGTGTTGAGAGTTCGCAACGTTAACAATTGTCCATTTGGGTTCGAGTCCGTCAGGTGGCGGCCCCGGCGCCACCTTTCCTCGCCACTCGACTCCTTGACCAGGCCCCATTACCTCACTCGGCCCACCCCGGTCAACACCTACTGGTTTGTGCGCCCCTCCCACTATATATATATATATATATATATATATATATATATATATATTGTGGTTATTGAATATTGAATATTGTATACTGAACACTGAATATTACGTGAGATTAATTGACCAATGGCTAGCATTCACTTATCTGGTGTCTCCGGGTCTGCCAGATGATTTGCACTGGCTGCATCCCACATATATAATATAACTTATGTAATATATGTAACTTCGATAGTCGGTGAGTTAGTTAGTAACATGGTACGAGACTATCTGGCCAGAATGTGGTCAGGGTAGTCGAAGTGGCAAAGCCCGGAACTATTAATAAAGAGTTGTGAATCAGTCGTCGTTGGGTCCACAGCTTGTTCTTTACATGGTGTCAGATTTGAACCCATCGAAGCATGGCGCTCACAAGCTTGAAATCCCCGGTTCCGTTAAGTCTGCAAGGAAATCTAGCACTAAACTGGTGCACATGGTTACAGTCATACAACATATATGCGGTAGCCACAGGAGCGCCTACAAAAGCAGAAAAAATACAATGTTGTGTTTTTCTACATGTTGCGGGGGCTGGAAGCCCAGAAGCTATATCAAGCGTTCAAGATAGAACCAGAAAGCAAACACAAAATACAGCCGCTAATCGATATATTTGTACAGTACTGCTATGGCCACACAAACATAACGGTAGTGCGCTACAAGTTTAATTCCTATAACCAAACATCCGAGGATATAAACGCGTACATTCTGGAGTTAGAACATTGAATTGCGTTGTGTGACTACGAGCAGCTAGAAGACTCTATGTTATGCGATAGGCTGGTGTGTGGCGTGAAAAACAATAGACTCAGAGACAGACTACTCCAGACGCCAAATTTAACGTTAAACCAGTGCAAAGGCATGTGCAGATTGAGCGAAAATTGCCATGATCAACTACGGAGTAGCGCAGAAGTCACAAGTGAGTGTGTCGATACACTCAGTACACGCAGCAACGCAAGCCAGGTGCACCGCGCCCCACAGGCAGGGTGGCCACCACGTGCACGCACATGGTCTGACCGCCGCAGCCAACCTAGTTCAGCGCGCACTGCCTGCCCAAGGTGCGGGTACGACCACCCGCCGAATCAATGTCCTGCTAAGGACAAACAATGTCTCTATTGCAAACGCATTGGACATTTCCAAAAAGTGTGTAGGTTGAAAAACAGTAGTCGAGTGGCGGTAAATGAAATTACAAGGCAAGACGTGGAAGAAGAAACTAACGAACACAACATGGAGGACGACAAACTCTTCATAGGCGAGTTAACACTTGCAGATAATAAACAAGGCTTATGGTATGAAAGTCAGTGGGTGCAAGACGAAAATGTCAGGTTCAAGGTCGATGCCGGTTCACAAGCAAACATCATACCAATGGCTACATATCGCAAAATGCACAACATAGTACTACAACCGTCCAATTGCTGCCTGGTGACATATTCAGGGCAACGTATCAAACCAGAAGGGGAGATTCACGTCGACATGAAAGGAATCCCGATGTGTTTCCAAGTCACAACCGACGGAAGCCCAATCCTGGGCCGGGAGGCGTGTGTACAGCTAAAGTTGATCAAGCGTATCGAGGCAGTCAACGCGACGCCACTCAAGACCAAGAATGACAGTCGCAGGTGCCGAAAGACTACGACAGACGGAAACCGCATGCCTGCGAAAGAGCACGAGGCTTTCCAAAAAGAAGCGAACATTCTGGTAAATAAATACTATGACGTTTTTGAGGGGTTGGGAAGCATAAAATCAAATGCCAACATTTACATTGATAAATCTGTGAAACCGTCCATTGACCCCCCATGTTGCATTCCACATGCGGTGGCGGGCAAAGTTAAAGATGAAATTGATAAAATGTTAAAATTGGGCATTATAGTGCCGCAGGTTGAACCTACTCCACGGGTTAGTTCAGTAACCATAGTAAAAAAAAAAAAAAAAATTAGGGTGTGTCTGGACCCGACAAAATTAAACAAAGCAATTTTGCGCACACCCTATCCGATGAGAACGGTTGAAGAAGTCATAGCAAAAACTGCAAATGCTAGGTATTTTTCTGTCCTTGATGCTAGAAGTGGTTATTGGCAGATAGAATTGAACATGAAAAGCTTGGAGCTATGTACCTTCAATACCCCATGGGGGAGTTTCCGTTTTACAAGATTGCCGTTTGGCATAAAAACTGCCGGCGATATTTTCATAAATGAAATGAACAGCATTTTAGGAGACTTAGAAGGCGTTAATGTTGTCACGGACGACATTCTAGTTTATGGAGCAACAATAGCCGAGCACAATACAAACCTAGAACAGGTGTTTATTAGAGCCAGAGAAGCCAACCTAAAATTCAACCCAGAAAAATACAAAATCTGTCACAGAAATGTACAATATGTCGGCCACGTGTTAACTCAACATGGTCTTAAACCGAATCCTGAACGGATACAAGCCATAGTGGATATGCCTCAACCAAAAGATAAAGCAGCTATCCAATGCTTCCTAGGTATGGGAGGCTATGTTAGTAAGTTTATTCCGAGGTTTTCTGAAATAACGCACACCGTGACAGTCGCCGCGAGAATATATGTTGTGTAATTGATTATCTAAATATGAATAATGAATAGGATTCCATAATATCATTTTTCTGAACCGCTGCAACATGTCATCGTTGCAGCCGAAACAGACACTGCCGCTACCGCCACCCTTTTATGATGCTATACCTGACTGTAATGCACTCTCACTCGGTGTAGTGTGATTATTTCCAGACAATTTATTTTACTCACGAACTTTGTGTCCTTATATCTGTTTAATCGATGACGGTCTGTTGACATGTGCAGGTATGTGATTATGTATGCTTATATATTGTGAAGTTATTGTCCGCGTTATCACTGACCTATGTCTAGATCTGAGCGGGTAGTGAGGTTTGATGCTGAGTGGTGGCGCCACCTGTAGCGTGGCGGATAACCAGTGAGGAATGACACTGTATATCAATCTGATTTACATTTATTCAGCTATTAATCCTGATAGATCACATGAGTATATATATACATATAGGCACATGTATGTATCTATGCACAAATATATATATATATATATATACATATATAATAGATTTCGTCGGTAATGAATAAGGTTAATGAACAGAGGCAAGCGGTGGCACCACCGTCGGAGCTGATGTTGAGCAGGTTGGAGCAGTAGATGACTATCCCGAGGCTCCACCACCCGATTACTGGTGGGTGGGTGTGAGGAGCCAGTATGGAATTCCGAGTTATTATACTTGTGCAATTCTTATACAGCATACATAATGTATATGATGTGTATATATGCATATATATGTTGTGTATATATACATATACACGCCATACAGTCTCCTTTCTACATGTTTTTGGTTAAATATAACTCAAGTCAACTCAAGAGGGCAATCTAGCTTCTAGCTAATGTGAGCCACTAAGGTCTGTCGGCACCTCGCATCCAGGAATCCAGGAAGGAAGGCTGTCTTACGCGGGAGCCAAGCACTGTCAAGTGTAGAAACACAGTACAGTCAAGCTGAATGTGAAGCTCTAGCAACAGTGTGATAATGTGACCATTAAGGTAGATCTATGGATGGTGCGCCACAATTTGAAGTAATAACATAGCATCACCCTATGATAATTATTTACCAGACCATCCCTACAGATTAAAAGATGTGGGGGTTGCACTTTCAACCATATTGGCTGACCATCAACTATCAATGTGTGGAGGAAAACCGAGCCGACTATATAGTAATGATGTGTATGCCGTCGGGAACCAGACATGGCTGAACATTATGTGACTGCTGTAGATTCGACAGCTGTCCCATTGGCCAGACTGATCGAGGAGGTCTAGCGAAAGATCAGATACAAAAGACATCACCCTGCATGCAGTCCTCGATTTGATTCATAAGCATACGTGGCATTATCTGGAATGATGTCGTGATGGATCCAGCAGAAATAGATGAGTTGAGTATCAATGAAGATTTTGGTTGTTTGGGGTCACAGGATTGGCATACCCAAGTCAGAAAAGCATTGTGCAGTAGAGCTACCACATGAGAGCCACCATGAATATGCAAACCAAGGGACGTTCTGGGTGGGGTCCTGTTGTTTAATGCTGCAAAAATTGCAAAATGCTGTACACTGTGTCAAGCATCCATGTATTGTAGCAGGATGAACTATTCAACATGTCCTCACTCCCACGAGGATCAGCGCTGAATCTCAGCTTGGGTATGTTGACCACTATGCTTAAGCAGGTATGTACTAGTCATACTGGACATGTTTTCAAGATACCCAGTGCTTGAAGTAGTTAGGAGCGCAAGAGCTAAACGACTAATACCAGTTATATTCCAAAGTACTTAGCTTGTTTGGATATCCTAAGGTTATAATGAAGTGATGAAAGTGATGAAATAAAATAATGGTTCCTCTTTCCATGACCATGTATGGAAGGTTCTCCGCTGACACTATGGCATCAGACACTTATGGAGAGCACCATTGTTGGATAGCACCATTGTGGTCAAATGCTGCTCAGGACCTCAGAGATTCAAACAAATATTAATTAAGGCACCATTCTGGTGGGAATATACAGCAGATGTTATGTGCATACCGTTGGACATCACACATGATGCCAAGCTTTTCACCACATCATCTCTCATATGTGTCGCATAACTCATATCACAAAGCTAACCCAAGTAATATATGTCTGTAAACATCAGAATGATGAACCCAGTGATAGCCGAAGGATGTGTCATGGGGGTGATGTAAATGGGAAATATTGTGCATAGAGCGGGACTTGAACCCACATCTCTTTGCATTATGGGACAGTGTGCTAACCATTACACCATCGAGGCTCCCTGATGTCACCACACTACCCACGCCTACCTGTCAAATCATAAGGAATGTCTCAACATTTCATACCCACTGCCAGATGAATCTGCTGAAAATCACATTATTTGACAATGGCGGCAATGATGAGGTGTGTAAGGCTGAAGATGATAAGCTACTGCCACCTGAGCCAGAGTAACCAGACATAAACCAGACATAAACCAGACTTATCACCAATACAAATAGTTGTGGAGGTATGGCTATCTTCTTGCCAAAAGAAACCAACCAGGCAACCGGGAGAGTATTGTGTAATATATGAGAGTAAAATATTATGATAAATTGATTGATTGCTTCAAACCAAGACGTTAAAATATCTACACCAAAGACAGACATTTGCTGTCAAATACAACAATCTCCTCTCGCAGTAGTTGGCCATGCAGGTTCATTACCGAAATGTTACCTTAACCAGTCTACGCACAGCCATTTAACAGCAAACACAGGCATGCGCTAAATGCGAGGCCAGGTATCATCACGGTCCGTCATATCCCAACGACCAGCGGGGCACTCTCAGCATATGGATGGGGCCTGGTCGCTTGAAGGAGTAGCCCCGGGTTCCAGTAAGACAAGGCGGCCGGGGGGTGATCGCAGTGGCCGCGACCGGGTCCATCACAGGCCGGGGTAAAGGGCGAGGCTGCACCGGCCGGGCGGAGGGCGGCGGGGATGACGGGGGCACACATAAATCATGGTCTCTCTGTTCTCAGTGGCATTTGTCTCTAGATGGATTATTAAGGATGCGTAAAACTGAGTACCGATCTATCACCGGTGCCTGTCTGAGATAGACCCGGGCATGTGCAGCCAACCGGGAGACACTCAGATATTGGATGCGTAGGCGGGGGGGTTGAGCCGCCTCCAGGAGGGAGCATCCGCCGGCAGCCCAACCTCCCCTTCCCCAATACACCCTCCACCCCCACCCTGCCCGGCCGGCCCACTCCACCCCCCCCCCCGCCCGGCCCCCGGCCGGCCCCCGGCCTCCTCCACCCCCCGGCCCCTGCCCGGCCCCCTCCACCCCCACCCCCACCCCCACCCGCCCCTGCCCGGCCCCGGCCGGCCCCGGCCACGCCCCCACCACCCACCAACTCCCGCCCCGCCCTCGCCCCGCCCCCGCCTCCCTCCCAACGGCAGACATCAGCTCGCCCGCCGTCGCTCCAGGAGCAGCTCGTCATGGGTCATCAGCTCATTACAATATCGTTATGAATGAATTAAAATCGGCTCATGCGTCTTCGGCCGCCGGGCTGCGTCTCGGAGACGGGCCCGGTGACGGCGGCCGGTGGCGCGGTGACGGCAGCACATTGACGCGCACATGCCAGTGACGGAGCGCCACGCTGGCAACGACGCGGAAAAGCAACATCTTCCGCATAATATGTCGCCTTATTTGCGTCCCGCGGGCGGCAGGGGGGTGGGAGTGGATAGAAGGGTAGGTGGGGTTGGGATGAGGGATGGTAAGGATGGTGAAAGTCTGTGCTGAGCTGCTAGAAGCGTAGTGGTGGTGAGTGTGTGTGCGTGGGATGGGGGGATGGGGGATGTGACCTGAGGGGAGGTGGCCTGAGGGGAGGTGGCGGTTCGAAAAGGGAGGACACCGGAAACTACATGAAAGGCGCAGCACAATGCGTTGTATCCTTTATTCTCCCGGAAGTCAGCCTTGCTATTCGCTGTCATCAACAAACCTATGGTCGGAACCTCAGAGTCGGGCGGACACCCCCTCCCCTCCCTCCCCCGCCCCTCCCCGCCTCTCGGTGGTCTGTCAACACGCCCCGGCTATGTCCCATTGAAACACCGCTAGAACTAGAACCACACACCCCCAACTCCACCCTCCACAAACCCGCAAACCTGCCCCCCACCCTTCCTCTATACACTCCCTATTCCCAAACACCATCCCACCCACCCTCCCTCCCATCATAAATAGCGGTGGGCGAGCAAAGGCAGGACAATTACCGTGGTAAATGTAATATTCGCTCCTAATCCAATTTCGACAGGTCGGTTTGATGTCTATGGCCACAGCAGATGAGTCAGACAAAAAAAATATCCTCTGTGCCTGCGCAACCAGAAGTTGTGGCCGAGCCCAATGGCCGCGGAAAATTGGTTACCGGCCCTGGCTCGTTATGGGTCCAGTGTTAAGCCCCCCCCCCCCCCAGCTCCACCTCCCCTCCCGCCCACCCGCTCCCCGGCCGCCTCCTCCTACGTACACCCGGCCACGTACCCAGGCACCCACGTACTAACATCATTGGGTTACCTTAACGTGGCAATCGATTCCGGTGCCGCCCTACACACACAGACACACACCGGAAAACTGATGCTTGTATTAGTTTCAGAATAAAATAAAGACAACATCAGGCCATGCTGGCGTCCGTGCGAATTGGCAGGCACCCCGGCGAGTGGGGACAGGGGACGGGGCTCAGGCGACGTGGCGCGGGGGACCGCGGGCGAGGGACAGTTGGTGGAGGACGAGGGACGGGGACGGGGGTTGGGGGCGGGCGGGTGCAGGGGAGGGGGACCCGAGACGAGGGACCAAGGGTGGTGGCGGGAGCTCTGATCTCAGCCAACGGGGCTGGGAGGAGGGTGGGAGACATATAGATGGTCGGGGTGTATGGAGGTAGGCTTTGGTGCTAGTTGTGGGTGTGGGTCCGAGGGTGAGTGTGAGGTAGGAATGTGAGTACTGCGTGTTTGTGTGTGGGGGCAGGACTCGGTTATGTGGGGGATCCATGGGTGGGGATGCTGGGGAGGGTGCTCAGGTGGGAGGGTGGGGAGTAGGGGGCTAGGGTCCTTTGATCTGTCTACCCCTCCAACGGCCACCTCAGCAGGCTCGCGATTCATCTGTTCACGTTCAGTGCCTTCACAAAATATCTCACATGGTATTATATTTGGTGGAATCATTTATTTTTGTTATTTGATATCCCGCCGTCCATCTCGCGAGAATCCGTCGTGGCACGGCAGCGCGTTGGCGCGGGTTAATTAGTTGTTAGCGCACTGTCATCCTGACTATCCCCACCTGCTATCACCCACACCACTCTCACAACCCAAACCCACACACCCACCCACCCAGCCACCCACACACGGCATCACATCCTCCTCCCGCCATCACGCGCCTCTCCAACCCGGCCTCCCATTTAACACATTGTCGTAACTGCACGGGTCGCCACGCTGCCCGATAATCGCCGCACTCGGGCGGAAATCCCCATGTGGGAATTGTATCTATGCCCTCCGGACAATTACCCTAAAAAACAACAACAAATCCGCGAAGTCCCCCCCCCCGCCCCATCCACACACCCCTCAACTTCCGCATCACATCCTCTCATCCCCCGACGGACCAGTTATTGGGAGTCGCATGCAGTCAGTAATAAGATCCTGCGTGGCGTTTTTTTAAATGTTTTTTTGTTATTGCAAAGTATATAATTTTAAATAGACTCACATCTTTGTCATTCAATTTAAGTAGTTGTAAATACAGTTTATTCAGGACTTTGTCAGCGCTTCGGCACTGGACTTCCAGACATGGGACAATTCTGTGATTTTGTTCGTGATGAATTTATTTTCCCTGGGCAGTAGTAGTCCAATTTGATTCAAATTTGAATTTTGTTTTAGTATTAATTTTCATATTGAATTTTCATTACAGTATTACAATACTTAATAACATCTTACTCATTCAGTGCAGATAACAGCCTCAGTCGGTTTGTGTCTTGCTGGCATTAGTCTGAATTGCACAACTGCCCTAGCCCCCTTGTTCTTTGTCTCCTTTGCTTCCGACGTTAGCCTCATTGTTGCGTCTTGTCCTTAGCGGCAAATCCCAGAGCATGTTGCTCGTTTGTGTGAGGGGGAGGCGGGAGGAGCTATCTACATTCCTGATTGTTTATTGTTGTTTTCTTTGGAAAGGGCGCTTTTTTTTCCTTGCAATCTTGGTTGCATGCAGCTAACGTGGGCTGACAGACAGGTTTGGTTGTTAATTGTTGTTTACGTCCTAGCAACATATAAGGTCATATCTGAACGAGTACCGACTTGGAACAGAGCGCACTCATGGTGACTTTATAGTGCTGCCCCACTGGAATACCGGATTCATGAGCAGCTAGAAAGGTCGCTGAGCAGCTAGAGATGTTGGCAAGTCGATGAAGAGGTTGGTGAGCATCTATAGAGCTGGCTGAGCAGTTACAGAGGTTTGATGAATATTTGGAGAGGTTGAGGAACAGGTAGAGATGTTAGTGAGCCTGTAGACATGCTGGAAGCTTATGAGCAGATAAGGAAGTTGATGTTGAGAATATCGGACGTGAAAAGGTTTGGAGGCCGAAGAGGAATGCGAGGGAAGACGGTAGCAGTTAACAGGATGGAGGTTCGGAGATTCAGGATGCGGAGGTTCCGGGTGAGGAGGATAGATGGAGGTGAGGAGGATGTAGCAGGACTCTCAACCATACCGGAAGCCTGCCCCACAAGGAAAAAAATACACACCCCACACTACCCAGCAGGCGGCGGGCACCTGGCGGCCGATCGGTGGGCGGCAGGTGGGTGGGTGGTCTTGGGCGGCCGGCACAGACAGAGCGGGTCCGTCAAGCACACTATATATAGGGTCAGCCGGCTCCCCCTCATTAATCCGCCATCCCCTCTCCGAGGCCGTCCCCGCGCCCCCTCCCCATGCCACCCTCTCCCGGCCCCGTGCTCGCCCATCCCACCCGGCCTCGCACAGCCCGCCGGCGCTCTTCCTGTGGCGTTCATAAACTTGGTTGCTTTATTGCCACAGACGTCCTCCCCATGTCAGCCGTTATGATTTATGACAGACGCCGTAATTACAAGTTGCCTCCACTCCCAATATTGACCCAGCGGGCCGTCCGCACTGTCCGCCGTGATTGTTTTCCTGCGTCAGCCTCCTTAAGATTTGCGGCCGAGTAGATCTTTGTGCACGCGGCCGAACCGACTTATTGAAGCCACTCCCGGCTCCTCCAATCCATGGGAAGCGCGCGCGCACACAGACCCCACCGCCTCCCCATCCCCGGCCCTGCTATCCCATCCACCTCCCTCCACCTCCCTCACAAAAAGACCTTCGACTCCACTACAGCAACAGCCACACCCTCCTCTTCTACGTCACTCCCACCCCAACTCCACCCACATCCTCCTCTTAGACACCACCACCATTGAGGTTTGAACAAAAAACAAACATTTCTCGCCGTGAATATGGCCTATGTGTGCCGACACGGTGCAAAGCAACCACCAATCAATCAATCAAGCCACGGAAGTCTAGGGCGAAGAGCAAGAAAGCATCCCGAAAAAAGCATCCACAGTGGATCTCACTGTGATAGAAGGTAACATAACCAACTCGTCGGCTATTTACTCCGCCCCACTCTATACTCAACCCCCGCCGTTGTTCCACACTCACGCTTCGCTTCTACTTCACCCCCCCCCCCACCCCTACCTCACCCACTCTCTCCTCTTCTACTCCATACACACCCCATTTTGCCCACCACCAATATTTTACTCCCCCACACTCCACTCAAATCACACCCACTTCTAATACCCACCCCCGCCACATTCCACCACATCATCCTCTTATAGCACCCCCACTCCACCCCAACCCTCCTGTTCTACTCCATACATACCCCACTCCACCCACACACATCCTGATCTGTTGCTCCCCCACCGCCACCCAACAGACACCCTCCTCTTATATCTAACAGCCTCCCATCATACCCCACCACACCCCCACTTCCCCCACACCCGCCCCTTATTTCCTCACTCGGTTAACAGTTGTAACACTATCCACTCCACCCTCCATCCACCGACCTCAGGACTGAGGTGTAGGGGTTCATATGGGCCAGCGAGCCCCACCCCATCCTCCAGCCTCCAACCTCCAGCCTCCACCCTCTAGCCTCCAGCCTCCAACCACCAACCCCCTCGCCTTACATCCTCTCCGGGCGCCGGCCGGTGGGCGGCCGCGGCACGGGCGCTCCGGCGGGCTGGCCCCGAACAGTCTAAGCTGGCTACCAGAATAAACTAGTCAACGCGCGCTGGTTACGACCGTCTAAGCGTGCCGAACAGATCCCTGGTAAGATCACCCACAATGCATCATCAACAGAGGTAATAAATCTCGCCCGAGGCCAACCGCATCCCCCATCCCTCCGTGCCCCGCCCCCGTCCCTGCATCCCAACAAATCCCCGTCCCCCCCGTCCCCCCCGTCCACCGTCCCCTGTCCCCCCGGTCCCCCCGTATCCCCGTCCCCGTGTCCTCCCCCCGTCCCCCAGCCCCCGTCACCCGCCCCCGTGCCCGTATCCCCCCTTCCCCTTTCTCCTGTTCCCCACCCCCCCGGCCCCGCCCCCCGTCTCCCCGTCCCGTGTCCCGCTCCCCCGTCCCCCCGCCTCCCCGTGTCCCCGTCCCCGTATCCCCCCGTCCCCCAGCCCCCCCCCCGGCCCCCGTCACCCGCCCCCATGCCCGTATCACCCCTTCCCGGTTCTCCTGCCCCCACGCACCCCCCCCCCCGCCCCCTGCCTCCACCCACCGGACGACATGTCTTGGTGGCCGGGACATCAAAGCAATAAATAGGGTGAAGAAGGGGTGGGGAGGAAAGGCATTTGTGGAATCCTTCGGTTCTCTTGTTTCAAGTCTTTAGAAAATGATTCCTGTATCTTGGCACATGTAGCTCGGCGGCCGTCCAAGCTGCTGGCACGCGGCGGGAAGGGCGGAGGCTGCGGCTCCACGTTTAGTCACAGTCGGTTTGTGCGCGGGTGGGTTGGGTGTGGTTTTGTTTGTTTGTTTGTTGTTGTTTTACGTTCTAGAAACATCTAAGGTGACAGTACGCATTCATGGCGATTTTATAGTGCTGCCTCACTGGGAGATCAGGTCGCCGGCACCATGACCCAATATCCGACTCAGTCACATTATCCAGACACCAAGCTAACCAGTCCTTGCCCTATCCTAATAGTGGTTTGACTTTGACTCGACCGGGAACCGAACTCGCGAACTTCCGATCTTCCATACGCGCACTGTGCTCTACCGATATGGCCACCGCGCCCGGTGGTTGGGTGTGGTAGAGGTAGGGCTCGAGGACGGAAGAATAGAAAATGGCATTCATGTCAAAGTCCCGGTCGGATTTATTTCTCACAGTATCTTATCGTGTTTTAGTGGGAATGGAATCGGATTTTATTTAGTGTGCAAGTGGTCAAATATTCATGGAACGATTTCTGATATAAATGTAGGGTATTAATTATCATTCAACCAAATACGCGTAATCGCCTCTGAAATTCACGAGAAATGGAGATGCTTGTTTTGCAGTCGGCTACTCGATATGGTGAAATTAAAACATGCAAAATAATGTGTGTGTGAACTTTGAAATTCTGGACATCATAGTCGTGTATGACTTGCAGAAGTGACCGGTTCTGTTATATTAGTTTAATATTCCTCTTATACAACAATAACTGTTTCACAAGAGCACCGGTATTTAAGTTGCATATGTAGGATCAAATACCGACAAGTCCTTTGATTTTCTTTAATGTATTGCTTCAATGAATAATGCAACATTTAGCAACTACTACATACGTGACCATAGAATCATCAGCCTTTATGGGTGTATTGCTATGATGCCATACTATATAGTCCAATATTAATCACACCAGTGAAATAATATGTAGTCTGAGATATAGAATAATAACTCCGATTTGAGAGAACAAACAGAGATGTGAGGTTCACGAATGAGGACAGCAAGTGGAAATAATGTTCTTTGCAGATTGAAAAAAAGTTGCATCAAGCCACATATGCCGTTATTTATATCCAGATAATAAATTATATAGTACATATATATACATTGATATAGTACATATATGATCATTTCGGACCCAAATAAAGTGATCGATATAGGGGAGTGGTCAATCTGTGGGGGTGATCGGTTACAGAGGTGTTACAATATATATATTGATATATATAATTAGTATATATATATATATATATATATATACCATGCGTCTAATCCAGCGGAGAGCTACTTTTTTGTACAGCCTGTGTTCTGTGGCAAAATGCCGCCTTTGAAATCTGGGGAGGCGGTCTGCCTTTAAATGGATTTTACCTCCTGTAAGAAGCAAGTAGGCTTATTAAACATTCATTCTGCGAGGAGAATGGTGATCGCGCCCAGATTTGATGGGCGTTTTATAGGCATCCTAAATAGGGCTTCCGATCGTGAGTATTTATCCAGGTACCGAGCAAAAGAATGATTAGTTCATGATGAGAAATTGCGCCGCAGTCCTCAGCCGAATATCCTTGTTTCGCAATGTGGCAAATGGTAACCTTAACGCTGAGATGTTGCACTAAAGGAATGTCAGCATTAACCTAAGAATTGACACGCCAACAGAAACAAGATTGTTTGTTTCTTTGTTGTTGTTTTACGTCCTGGCCAGGCCGCCAGCACAATAACCTGATATCTCACTCAGTCACATTATCGTGGCACTGAGCCAACCAGTCCTTGTCCTATCTGAATAATACTGAGTGCCTGGCTGGGAAATTACAAGTATACATTTTTAAGTCATTGGTTTGACTCGACCAGCGTTCGAACCCAAGATCCCATGGTCTACCAACATGGGAGACGGACACTCTAACTCATTTGGCCATCCCGTCTGGTTGCACAGAAACAAGACGTCACTCCTATGATATCGTAAATAGTAAGAAGCTTATATGATGTATCTATTAGAAACATTAGGCATGTAGTACCCTATATAGAATTGCAAATACATTATATAAATTCGTTCAAGAATTCGCATGGAATTAAAAATGATTGCACATGAACTGAGTATAAAATCAATTCTTAGGAATACTCAATAGCTCACATAAATAACATTTCTCCGTGACTCAACGTCTGGCAAAGAAGACGATCAGAGTAGCTTTGTTCAGTATGAGAATGTACAATGCTTAGAGATTTATTGAATTGCTCATCGTTTTCTGCACAACGTAGACATTTAGTAAATTGTGTATTATTTATTGTTTATTGCACATGGGGAGTATCAATACAACCAGCATTACCGAGATCAAAATTCACTAGTTTTGTTTTAATATCGGAAATGGCTATACCTTCATATATATATATATATATATATATAGATACTTAAACTTCCGAACGAGTGGAGAGTCAAGACCCACGCAGGAGGTGAGCGGTGCATGCCGGACCCCCCACCCGTCCGGGTGGGTGGGGGGGCGGGGGGGTACTCCAGGTTTTATTACATGCGATGACGGTCTATCAGTACCCATATATATATATAACGGCTATAAATATTGAGCTTTGGCCAGGTAATAATATTTTAGAATCAAGCAAATAGCTTAGCCATGAATTCTGGAGATAGTAATAAATAAACAAATCTTGTTTACCCTCTCTGTTTAGTATTAGAATGGACATCTGAAATGAAAACGCTCATGCAAATGGATGTGCAGGAGGGACATAGTAGATTATGGAAATAACTGGCATAGAAGTGTATGAAAATGGATAGCCTGTGGTGCAATAGATTACTTGAATGAATAGCGAAATAACGCATGGCAATATTATGTAAATGCGTGATCCAGAACCTGATGCAAATAGGGGTGGGGGATAGGAACCTTTTGTTCTGATAGCGTCAACATGTATTGCACGTGTTAAAACTGTTTAAATTAAAACCGCCTTGCCAATATGAGATGGGAAATGTATCAATGCATATCGTGTTTGATTCACCATTTATTGACAATGGTTATAGGAACATTCTTTCCAAAACGCCGGAGAATTTCGATTACTGCATTCACTATTGGAAATGGATCTGATATCGGTAATGGGGTGCCAAGTGTTATCAAAGTTATTAATCCAGTTCCCACATGCAAATGCCTGTCCATATGTGTATGGGGTAGTGGATTTGCAATGAGGACCTTTCAGTTTGCACGAGTCTCTCACCAGATGGCGACTCATGCCGGTCTCTGTAATGCTTTGGTTGAATAGAAGCACACACATAGCTTAGGTGTGTGGTGGGATGTAGGTGTGTGGTGGGGCTGTAGGTGTGTGGTGAGGGTTTAGGGATGTGGTGGGGGTGTAGGTGTGTGGTATGTGTGTGGTGGTGTAGGTGTGTGGTGGGGTGTAGGTGTGTGGTGGGGGTGCAGGTGTGTGGTGGGGGATTAGGGATGCTAAAGATTGTGAGGTGCCACTCTGCAAGACAACCATACACCTCCACCACAAACCACCTACACCCCCACCACACACACCGTCAACCCCCACCACATCCCTAAGCCCCCACCACACACCCCTAAATCCCCTAAATCCCCCCACACATATGCAATGTAAGGCATGAATGTTCATTGCAAGACTATTGTATTGGATGCATTGGGATTGAAACCACGATAACTGTGGGTTAGCATACAAACACCGCTATTTTCTATAGAAGACCTATGCCACGGTCACATACATGTTAGTGAACATAGTTGAACGTAGGTAAATGTAGTTATGGCTAATGGCCCTGTCAGACTACGACATAATGACGTCAACATAGGGAGAACGTGAAGAATGTTGAACTTCTCGGCGTTGTATGCAGATTTGGGCACAAATTGAACGTCGATGCAGCATAGAGGACGAGAGCGTAAAGTCAGTAAAGCGTAGTGATACCGTCATTCAACGAGAGAGGACAAGGTCACTACGCTCACGGAACATTATGAACGTTATTCCATCACCAGAAGAACGTTACGTGACATTACCTACATCATGAGACGTTGAACGTACGTTGAATGCACGTTCTCCTGACGTTCTCCTGACGTTCTCATGACGTTCTCCTGACGTTCTCCTGATGTTCTCCTGACATTCCCATTACACCACGTGGGCATTTGCACTTGGTTTAATGTGGGTCAACGTAGAGGAACGTAGTTGAACGTAGTGAGCAGCATTGGAAAAACGTCCGTTTAACGTCATTGACGTTCACTGAACGTGAACAGAACGTACGGTGAACGTAAACCCTTACGTTCAAGCTACGTCAACATTTTTTAACATGTCCAAAACCTCGATGTAACTCGACGTAACACGACGTAATGTGACGTAGCTCGACATCAGTCTAACATCATTATGACGTCATCATAACGTAATCCAGCATACATCAACGTAATGACGAAAAATCGCCACGTTAGGCTCACGTTCGCTTCTTACGTCATAGTGTGACAGGGGTATAAAGTGGGTCAAACATGGTGTAAGTACGTTAAACCACTTTGAAATACGTTAAGGTACGGCAGGTTTCGGTACGGATAAATACCTTATGGTACAGATAAATATGTGACGGTATGGATAAATATGTTACAGGATGGATAAATACATCATGGTACAGAAAACTGATACATTCAACTACATTCAACTACGTTCAACCATGTTAGCCTCCACTACGTTCACCTATGTACACTAACGGCTATGTGACCAGGGCTTCGACCAAGTATGCTAGGCTAGAGTAGGCTAGAGTAGGCTAGAGTAGGGTGGAGTATGCTAGAGTAGGGTCGAGTAGGCTAGAGTTGGCTAGAGTAGGCTAGAGTAGGCTAGAGTAGGCTAGAGTAGGCTAGAGTAGGCTAGAGTATGCTAGAGTAGGCTAGAGTAGGCTAGAGTATGCTAGAGTAGGCTAGAGTATGCTAGAATACACAAGAGTATGCTAGAGTATGCTAGAGTATGCTACAGTACGATCGAGTATGTTAGAGTATGCTAAAGTATGTTAGAATCACGGATGCAAATTCTGCTTCTAACATAGTGCTCTTTTGAACATGTCCAAAGATTAAATCAGAACTCATGGCCCACCCACATTATTACCAAGGAGCAGTATGAATGCTGCTACCTTCAACTAGGTTCAACTAGGTTCAACTAGGTTCAACTAGGTTCAACTACATTCAACCACGTTCAACTACGTTCAACCACGTTCAACTACGTTCAACCACGTTCAAATACATTCAACCACATTCAACTACATCCAACTATGTTCAACTATGTCCAACTATGTTCAACTATGTTCAACTATGTTCAACCATGTTCAACTATGTTCAACCACGTTCAACCATGTTCAACCACGTTCAACCACGTTCAACCATGTTTGACTAACGTAGTCAACCATAGTCAAATCAATCGGATACAATCAATCCGACTGCAGTTGCTGTATGACATATGGTTAGCTTAGTAGATGCTTGTATAAACCTGTTTTAATTCGCTTTAGATTTGGATAATTCTATCCCATGCCTAGAGCAGTATTCCAATAAGTTGCAGCCATCCAATTTCAACGATAATATCGGATGTGTAATTTATTATGCGGATATAAATAGGCGGACTTGTAACCCTGATTATTATTATGAAATAGTTGGTATTATGTATATTCGCTATGTATTAAGTCCAATCGCTGGCTGAGCGGGGGGAGGGGTGGTGGGCAGGGACTCCAGAGATTATCCCTATCCAAATATATATCGCACATTTAAAGGAAGTCAGCATCCTTCGAACTTGATTTCTGCTGTCGACCACTTTCCATAAATATTTTAGTGACTAATCTACCTGTAGTCGGTGGGAGGTTACCTGGATCAGATAGGTGTGTGTAGCTTTCCACAAATACTCTAAGTGAGCTGTGCATTTATAGTTAGAAAGGTCAGTCCTGAATCAGCATTTCCCCCCCAGAGTGTACCAGGTCCTATATATTCGCTAATTCGTCACTAGGTTCTGGCTTCCTTGGATCGCTTAATCATATTTTATCCAATGATTTAACATTATTTGTTCACTGCCCAGACATTTGTGTTCCTGGGCATATTACATTACAATCATATGCATATCTAATAGAATTGTAAAGCTGCATAGTCTGATGAAGCATTACATTTTCAAAAACAAAACAATTACCTAACTTTGCTTCTACATATCACTTAGATATTGTTTTATTTATTAAACATTTGGTGCCGAATAAAAGGGAATCCTGAGGAAATTTAATAGAACCTTTTGCCGCAGAATCTAATGGTGCCAAAGTTTTGGCATTTTTGCCTAAAGTAAGTTTATAAGCTTACACGTCAAATAACTGAAAGGATAGCCATGTAACACGTGAGGTATAAAGTAATTATGCAAATATTATTATGTATGTAATTCTCCTTTCTTCTTATTGTTTTTATTCCGATATTGCTTGGTGAAATGGGAGAGAATGTAAAAAAAAACAAGATGGCGGCCATAGGACGTCGTCGATTTCACTTTGAAATTCTATTAAACTATATGTTATATTATATTTTCAACTCAAAGGTAAGGGGGAATATTAAGACATATATAAAGAATAAGTATTGCTTTTCAGATTGTGGATTTAGGCTCTCATTTCATTTCCCTGCATTTTCAACAGCTTGTATATAGGGATGGTAATCACCAGTGTACTGCGGGTAGAGGGTGAATCATTTATCTAGTTAAACAATAAGTCAATAAATTCTCAAATATCCCTTTTGATATTCTCCTTGCTTCTATGGGTTACTGGAGGTGTGGGCGCGGCCTGGAGAACGGGAGGCATGCTTCCAAGCAGCTCCCTTAATTCCCCTACTTTCCTCCAGGCGGCGCCTCACTCACCTACTAACTGCCCATTACCGGTAGATTATGACAATCAATTTAATATACTTATCTCAGAAAAATTGAAGAAATTCGAAACCAACTGACTGTGAAAGGTATAGGGGAACTGAGATTGTG